>VDFB02047230.1:426540304-426610721 GCA_007258455.2 Sequoia sempervirens
GTATTCTCCATGTTTGAAGTTCATGAAAACTCCTTACAAATACTTGGGACTCCCTTTGGCTTTGGGGGTTCAATCTGGCAAAATTTGGGATCTGTTAATTGCAAAAGTGGAAAGCAGGCTCTCATCTTGGAAAGGAAAATGGTTGTCTTGGGCTAGGAGGTTAACACTGATCAAGACTGTGGTGGCAGCCCTCCCAATTTACATGCTCTCTTGTCTCCCTCTGACAAGGAATGCATGTTCTAGATTGAACCAAAAAATGAGAAACTTCTTCTAGCAAGGTAACTCAGAGAAAAAAATGTTTCCTCTGATTAAATGGGAGAAGGTGTGCAACATGCGTAAGGAGGTTGGAGTAGGATTAAAGAACCTTTCCTTACAAAATAAAGATTTGGCCACCAAATTGGATTGGCAAATGTATGCTGGCCAAAATTTAAAATGGGTGAAAATTCTGAGAAAGTGTTTAAGCTAAGAGGAAACAAGCTTCTTCACAACTAGCCACCTTCCTAAGGGTTCACAAATTTGGAATTCCATATGTGAATGTAGATCTCTCATCTCAAACTCTCTCTCTTGGGATGTTAGAGATGGAAATTCGACACTCTTTTGGGAAGATTCATGGGGCGGCTATGGTAAACTTGTAGCACAAGACAATTTGAGAAACATCACGGAGGTCTCCAAGCGAGTTTGGGGAAGTCGAGTGAAAGACTACTTCACCACGACTTAGGTGGAGGGTATTTTAAGGTGGTTGTGGAAGGATCTCAGGCAATTGGGACTTAGCCTGGAGGAAGTGGAGGCCTTTAAAAACTTTCTTAAGGTGCGGTCCTTGAACATTAGGGTTGGGAAAGTTGTGTTGAAGTGGTGCGACTCAACTTCTAGAAGCTACAGGACCAAGGACATCTATAGAAAGTTGGAAACTAGACAAGAAGCAACTTTGGGATGGGACATGGGTATCCCAGATAAACTTTGCTAGAACAATAATTGTCTTCCCAAGGTCGGTATCTTTTCATGGGAAACTTTCCAAGGTAGAGTATCAACAACAGATAGGTTGGAAAAATTTGGTATTCTTGGGCCTTCAAGATGTGCTCTTTGCAAAGTAGCTAAAAAATCAAGTGATCATCTCTTCCTTAATTGTCCTTTTACAGCCAAATGTTGGGACTGGTTGTGTTTCAAACTGAATTTGGTGACCGCGCGGCCTATAGAAATCTTGGATTGGTTCAGAAGCTAGCCTATCCTGGGTGTCAATTCAACCTTTGGGTGTTTGTGGTGGATTTTCCCTTCAATGATGCTTTGGGAAATTTGGAAAGAGCATAATCACAAAATCTTCAAGGACGAGGCAATGTTCCTTCCATCTTTTCTCAACAAACTTGAAGCTTGCATTGTTGAGTTACCTAATTCAAGAGTGGCAAGGGCCACAGGCGCTAAATCTGTTTTCTCTAGTTGGGACTCTCAAATGCTAAAGGTATGGGTTGGCTTGAAGGTTCCTAGTTTAATAACTTCTAGGGCACTCCCAAGCATAATAAGAAGGGAAGAGGTTAAATGGTTCCCACCTCCCCTGGGTTGGCATAAGGTTAATTTCGATGGCACATCAAGAGGCAATCTTGGGAAGTCGGGTGTTGGCTGCATCATCAGATATTGGCATGGACAGATGGTGGGAAGATTGGCTCAACCCTTAAGCAATGGAACAAACAATGCAACAGAGCTTCAAGCAGCAGACCTTGGCATCAAGTTTTGTAGAGAGTTGGGTGTGTGAAAGGTCATAGTTGGGGGTGATTCGTCAATGATCATAAATGCCTTAAGGTCGAGTCATTTGAAGAATTAGAAATTGGATGCAATCTTGGAGACCACTCTCTCCTATTTAAGCAGCTTTGAAGGCTTTGAAATAAATCATATCTTGCGTGAAGGAAATTTTGAGGCAAACTCTCTGGCTAATATGGGAGCTAATGGAATTCACAAAAAATAAATTTGTGCCTCTAGTGAGGTGGCATAGTGGGTGGAAGGGAGGGCGCCACCCCATTCCATGAGTGTTGATGTGGGTGGTCGAGGGGGACGCATGAGCTAGCTGGGGGATGAGTTGGATACTCATCTGTCAAACTTTCTAGGCGTTGTAAACTTCATCATTTTCCATCGGCACTTCCTGTATTGATAATCCTTTCAAGGACGCTCGATAGATTGCAAGGGATGGTGGCCTAGCACATTTTCCAAAGTCTCTATTGTTGATGGGTGGCATCATTTCATTCCTATAGCTTTTGGTGGTTTGGTTTATTGAGCCTTGTGGGTGCGATGAGTAGATTCATCCTTCTTGTCTCTGCAAAAGAATTGGAAATGGGCAGGATGGTGATGCCCGTGTAGCTGAAAATTTCCAAATGAAAAATCACCTTTGAGGGTCCCATCTCCTCCCTTCGGCTGCACTATATTGTCCGTCACCCGAATTATTTGACCTTCGTAGCCATCAAATACCTAGCTGGAAAATATTTCATGGAGGATGCCGAAGGGTATCGCTTGGAATCAAACTTCTCCTCCTAGGTGTTGGTTGGTCTGCTCGATGTTGGGGTTTCAAAAATGGATGCTCGGGTAATCATGTGGGGTCTCTTCCGCAAGGGCATGTTGGTTGGCTTGGATAGAGCCTTGGTTGTGACTCGACTTGGTAAAGGCATCCCTCATCCGTGGGACCTGCATCTACTAGATGACCTAGATGCGTTGGTAAGCTATTTTCCTTTCATTTTGGATGTTAATGGCTTGGCCCTCATGGAGTTCAAGCGGTTGGTCGTAGTAGGTGTAGAGTTCTTGAAAAGGAAATTTTGTTTGGTGCTCGTTGAAGACTCGGCCTGGAAGAGGGAATTTTGAGTTTTTTCTCAACAAAATGTATGGTGAGATGGGTCTGGTGGGGTTTTTATGCTGGTCTTTGGGTCTTATGTTTATGTTTCTGGGGTTTGGTGATATGAAAGGTGCTTTGTGTTTTTTGGTTCTGTAAAGTTGAGTGGGTTTAGTTTTCTTCCTTGGAAGTTGGTCAATGGTGGCTGCGTCCACAATCTGTGAAATTTGGTTGTAGGTCAAGTATGGTTGGTCTTCTGGTGTAGTCATGGTGAATGCCCAGTTAGGGCCTGAACAATGTATCTCTTTTTTGAAAATCAATATAATTACCTTGCTTACTAATAAAAAAATGCACAACATAAAAAATGTCCAACAAATTTCATAATTGTTAAGGAAGTCTTTATAGGAGAAGGTAAAATTAATATACCATAAATAGGTAGCAATTTCTGAGAAGGCATCTATAACATCTAGAGTAAACTCAAGATTCACTATTTTCTAAGAACACACACCATAAATATTTAGCATTAGAAAAGACATCCCACACTAGAAGCTTGCATTTCTCAGTAAATCACACAACTAGAACGGTAGTAATCATATAGAAATAAATCAGCCAAAACCAAAATATGAAAATTTAATCAAACCTTAAATAGCTTTATCAAAATTGATGTCACACAAAATTCCAACTTCTCGTAGATGAAAGAATGCAATCTTCTTAGCATTCAAATATCTTCAAAATACAAATATTTTTGATGCAACATATGTACTTCCAAAAACAAGAAAGATGAACTTTAATACTGCTTACCATGATGAGACCCAAAAATGGGTTTACATTACCAACACCTTTTCCCCAAAGCTCTCAAGTTTTGAAACCTGGTGCTCTGATAACTATGTAACACCCACACTAAAATATCACTAGTAGCTAACTAAATCTTTGAATTGGTTAATAGAATTTTGATGAAACTTTCATTATCCTTAAGAAAACAACTGAACAATAATGGCTTGAATGCGGTCATATAAACAATAAATGAGTAGGAAATAACCTACTCAAATTAATTATTCTGAATACTGAAACTCATTCCAAAAGAATAAAGAGAATTAACATTTAATGACTTTGGCACTAAGATTATTGATAACCAAATAACATGACTAAATTCATAGCTAAGGGCTCATTGCCCAAATGACTCGCTATTTGGAATAGAAGAGAATATAAGAAGACTGTTACAAGGAGATTCACTACCTCAAAGCAACAGGAAGATCCACCATCCACAACCTTGGGCTTACTACCTCCAACAACTTCAGGTACACTAAAAATGTAGACACTTTCTACTCACTACTTTTGGTAGCCTTAGGCATTTAAGCTCACACTTAGATCACAACACATGATCACATACTCATTATTTTGTACTAAAAACACTCCACACTACGTCACACATATTTCCAACAATTAACCTTGATTATATATCTCTGGTAACCTCAAAAACCTTCTCCAAGTCAACTTCAAACAAACATATGCACCTCAAATGAGCAACCAACAAATAGGTCATCACCAAAGATTTCCACGGTGGAAAGAAGTGAAGGTGGAGAAAAACAAGGGTTAACTTGGACCTAAATCTATATCGACATGCTACACCATGCTTCTACAAACAACTATTGAGAAAAAAGGTGTCTCAAACTTATTGGTGTATGGTTGTCGGTCTACTTGCTTGAGCTCTACGTACTATGGTGATCATGGGATCCCTAATCCTCGATCCCTAAAACCCAATTATTGACAAGAGGTAACAAGAGTTTGCATTGGCCAAAGGTTCATTGGGTTGATAGTTGAATTTTGATGGGACTTAGTGGCTAGTCTCCTCGACATCTCGATAAGTGCTTCATCGAAGAGATATGTGCATATTGGCGGGAAAAAATGATTAGTCTCTTCAACATGTCTATAAGGTGGGACCAAATGACCATGAAGGATGATGTCAACAGGACATGTGGAAATGATTTTTTGGTCGATATATCAAGTCACACTGGTGACGTTAGCTATACGATGATGACAAGGATGACATGTAGGCAGTAGGGACCACTCGATCAAAGTTGTAAGGTATATTAGTGAGACCTTATATTGGTGTGAGTTGCTTCAAAGTATCTTTGAAATTCCAATAGAACTTCATATTGGCGAGACTTTCTTATATTGATGTGATTCGCTACAACATATCTTTGAAATTCTAATGGGACTTCATCAATGAGACTTCATGATATCAGAAGGAATCACTTGGGAGTGCTTTTATGGAATGATAGGTATATTGAGGTGATAGTGGGAGTTCAAAGAGACAATGATAGTTTAGTTGGTATGGTATTTAGAACAATAATTTTCTGGTAATGCTTGAGAAGTATGTATGTAATGCCATAGTGCATTGGAATTGTGAGTGAAGATTAGAGTAAATGTAATGAAGTGTTGTTGATTTCATTTTGGAAAAGCACCTAAAAGAGCATAGCTTTGCACTTGTATGTAAATTTTTTTTAAATGTAATACAAGAGATCTCTACTTTGGTGTGTGAATTTTTTCCTGAAAGGGTTTTCCCACATAAACCCTATGTTTATTTTTTATTGTCTATTCATGTTTTTAAATATGTACATCTTAAATGAACTATAATTGTAAAGTTTTAAATGGTTTTTTTTGCTTCTCTCTCTTGAAGATTAGTATTAGGAAGGAATATTACATGCTCTGCTTTCCTTTCATTTGGTATCAAAGTTTGGCCAACTTTGTTATCCTTGTGGGTTAGAAGGGATTTTTGTGTTGATCTAGTTTTAGTGGGAGTTTTGTAGAGAAATGTGGTTGTAGTCTTATTGTAGATTTAAGATGGAGAGCACATCTAGAAGAATAGAAATAGAAAAATTCAATGGTGGTAATTTTGAGTTGTCAAAACTTAAGATGGAAGACTTTCTCATAGATTAAGATTCATGGGATGTGGTATCTAGTAACAAACCATCAACAACCTCACAAAATGATTGGGATTGAATGGACCAGAAAGGAAAGGGTCTAATTAGATTGTGCTCGAATGATTATGTTCTTTTGAACCTCCCTAAAGTGAAGACCACAAAATTTCCTTGGAAAACCTTGGTGACATTTATCAAGGGAAATCCTTGGTAAGTAAGTTATTCCTAAGAAAGAAGTTATACTCTTTGAAGATGGAGGAAGGAGCATCCATTGCAGATCATCTGAATACATTTAACATGATAATTGCTCATTTGGGATCTATTGGTGTGAAGATAGATGACAAGGATCATTACATGTTCTTATTGTGTTATTTTCCTGACACATGGTATCACATGGTAATGGCTATTAGGAGTACAACAACCACTTTCAATATGGAAGATGTGGTTTCTTCCCTATTGTCAGAAGAAATGCAAAGGAGGCCTTATGAGATGGCCAAGGAGGCCCTTGCTATTCGAGGAAGATAAAAGGAGAGAGGAAAGAAGAAGAACAAGTAAAAATCCAAGTCAAAGGGGAGATCAAAGCCTCCTAGTAAGAAGTCCAAGGTGAAATGCTGGAACTATGGGCAATCTAGACATATCTGAAAAGACTGCAAAGAAGTAAAGAAGAAGAAAAAGAAAAACAATAATTCCTCTAATCATAAATCTTCTTAGGATGAAGTAGATGCATTCATAGCAGCCTTGGAACTCATGCATTGGAAGATGTGTGATTAATTGACTAAGATGTGTCTTTTCACGTGACTTCTCGTAGGGGTTAGTTTTCAAAATAAAAAGAGTATGCTGGTGGAAAGGTGTATCTGGGTGATGATTCTCACCTAGAAATTGTTGGTTGTGGAAGATTCAGGATTTGATTCCCAAATGGAAGGACAAAGGGAATCGATGGTGTGACACATATCCATGGTTTGGTGAAAATTTTACTTTATATAAGTAGGATGAATGATGTGGATGTGCAGGTATCTTTCTTGAATGGTGGTTGTAAGATGTCCAGAGGTTCTATGGTACTTTCTAAGGGTGAACTAATTGGCACTCTATATAAGCTGGATGTGTGAATAGTTCAGTGCAATAGTACTTCTATGAAGTCTAGGAGAAGGACTTCTATCTGATCAAGTAGAGAAGGACATTATTTCTAAGGGTGCTAATTCTTTAGAGGTGAAGCTCCCAATGGAGAAGATAATGTTGTGGCACTAGAGGCTTGGCCACATTGGTAAAAAAGGTTTAAAATCCTTGAAGACAAATCCTAGTTGATGGGCTTGATGATTGTAATCTCGAGTTTGATTTTTGTGAACATTGCATATATGGAAAACAACACAGTGTTTCTTTTTATTCTAGTTCTCATAAATCTTCTAGAATTCTAGATTATATCCAAGTTGATGTGTTTGGTTCAATTAATGTTCCTTCGTTATTGAAATCTGTGTATTTTGTCTTGTTCATACATGATTATTCAAGAAGGACATTTGTATATTTTCTCATAAGTAAAACTGAAGTATTCAGTTGATTTAAGGACTTCGAAACCTTGGTAGAAAATTAGATTGGTAGGAAAATAAAGTGTTTGAGGATGGATAATGATGGTGAGTTTTATTCTACAAATTTTGATAGGTTCTATAAAGACCATGGGATTAAGAGACATAAATAACTCTCTATACTCCATAGAAAAATAGAGTTGTTGAGAGGATGAATAGAATGCCGATGGAGAGGGAAAGGAGTATGATGAGTGGTGTCTATCTTGAATTTAAGTTATGGGTTGAGGTTGTAGCCATTGCATGTTATCTAATTAATAGATCTCCTACTTTGACGCTAATTGATAAGACACCTATGTAAGTGCGGTCTAGTAAGAAGCCCTCATTGAGACATATGAGAGTCTTTGGTTGTGAGGCATATTCTTATGTTCCTAGTGAAAAGAGATCTAAATTGGAGAACAAGGTAGTGAAGTGTATCTTCATCAGTTATGGCAATGGTGTGAAAGGGTACAAGCTTTGGAAGATAGTTATAGAGAATGTGCTCTATAGTAGAAGTGTGATCTTTCATGAGTTGTAACCTTCCATGGTTAATCTACAACCAAAGATGAAAGAAGAAAGAAAGGAGATATTTGAATTTCCTCTTATGCCCAATAAAGATGAACTACGTACTCCCGGTGGACTTGTTAATGAGGAGAGCTCAAGTAGCTCTAAAAGTTTTGAACAAGATGAAGACCCTCAACCTCAACTTGTGAGGAGGTCTACACATGCTAAGTTGCAACTTGAAAGGTTTGTATATTCTATGTTGGATTCCAGTTGTTCCTATGCTTTGATTGCTAACACTAATGAGCCTAGGACTATTAGAGAGGCTATGGGTATGTTTGATGCAAATTCTTGGTTGGGAGCCATAAACAAAGAAATGGCATCATTGAAGAAGAATGATACATGGGATCTAGTACCTTTACTTGAAGGATGAAAGCCTATTGGAAGTAAATGGGTGTTCAAGAAAAAGATAGTTCTTGATGGTAGTGTTGAGAAGCATAAAGCAAGGTTGGTGGCAAAAGCATATGCCCAAGTGGAAGGAATTCATTATGGGGAAATCTTTTCTTCATGGTGATTTGAAGGAAGAGATTTATTTCTCAGCTAGAGCATTTCATTGAGAAAGGTAAAGAGAACCTAGTATGTACATTAAAGAAATCTCGGTATGGTCTGAAGTAGTCTCCTAGAATGTGGTACCAAAATTTTGATGCTTATGTGTTGTCTTTGGGATTTGTGAGATCAAAGTTTGACCATTGTATTATTTTAAGATTAAAAATGGTGATCTTATTATTTCCTTTTATGTGGATGACATGTTCATTGGGAATGGTAAGGGTATGATTTATGAATTGAAGTATTAGTTGTTAGCACAGTTTGAAATGAAGGATTTAGGTTCAGTAAGGTATAGTTTGGGGATGGAAATAAAAAGGGATAGAGAAAATAGAAATATTTGGCTTATCTAGAGAAAGTACATGAAATTTTTTCTAGAGAGATTCAATATGATAGATTGCAAATAGTTAGTGGTTCCCGAGTTGCAAGGAACAAAGATTTCTATGGAAGATTGTCCAAAATATCCTAATGAGATGTTGGACATGATCAAGGTACCTTATGCAACCGTAGTTGGAATTTTAATGTATGCAATGGTTTGTACTAGGCCAAACATTTCCCAAGCAGTGGGAGTTCTTAGTTGATTTATGTCTAATCTAGGATGGACACATTGGGATGTTGTGAAAAGAGTTTTCAGATATTTGATGGGTACTTCAGAGTATGCCTTATGTTATCATGGTTATTCTACTGGATCTCAACATTTAGTAAGCATTTGTGGACATGTTGATTCTAATTGGGCAAGGGACATTGATAGTAGAAGATCCATGAGTGGATATGTTTTCATGTTGTTTGATGGTGCAATAAGTTGGATGAGCAAGCAATAAGTTGTAGTAACTTTTTCCACTTTTGAAGCAGAGTACATGTCAGTAACTCATGCTTGTAAAGAAGTCATTTGGTTTAGAAGGATGTGTTCGGATGTTGGTTTTGATGCAAGGTACATTACTATCTATTGTGACAACTAGAGTGCCATATGTTTGGTGAAAAATCCAACTTCCATGCTAAAGAAAAACACATTCACGTGCAATACCATTTTGTTTGTGATGTGGTGGAAAATGGAAAGGTTAACTTGGAAAATTTTGAAACTTTGGTGAATGTTGTTGATGCATTGACAAAGCTAGTGAGCACAAAGAAGTTTAGTTGGTGTGCAAATTTGATGGGCCTTGAGGCCTAGGGTGATATAGTGACTTCAAGCATTGTTTGGGCTCTAGTAAGTTCTTCATCAAGTGGGAGAATGTTGAGAAAAAAGGTGTCTCAAACTTACTAGTGTATGGTTGTCAGTCTACTTGCTTGATCCTTGTGTAGTATGGTGATCATGGGATCCCTCATCCTCAACACCTGATAGTCGACAAGATGTAACAAGAGTTTGCATTAGTCAAAGGTTCATGAGGTTGACAGGTGAATTTCGATGGGACAAAATGATTAGTCTCTTAGACATGCCGATAAGGTGGGACCAAACAACTGTGAAGGATGATGTCAGCAAGACATGTGGCAACAAATTTTTGGTTGATATATCAAGTCACACTAGTGATGTTAGTTGTACGATGATGATAGGGATGATACATAGGTAGTAGGGAGCACCTAATCAAAGATGTAAGGTATATCAGTGATACCTTATATTGGTGTGAGTTTCTTCAAAGTCTCTTTGAAATTATGATAGAACTTCATATCAGCAAGACCTTCTTATATTGGTGTGAGTTGCTTTAGTCTCTTTGACATTCCAATAGAACTTCATATTAGTGAGACTTTCTTATATCGGTGTGATTTGCTACAATGTCTCTTTGACATTCCAATGGGACTTCATTGGTGATACTTCACCATATCAAAAGGAGCCACTTCAGATTCCCTCCGATGGAATGATAGGCGTATTAAGGTGACAATGGGAATTCAGAGAGACAATGAGTGTTTGGTTGATATGGTAGTTGGAAAATGGTTATTTAGTAACACTTGAGAAGTATGTATGAAATGTCGTAGTGCATTGGAATTGTCAGTGAAGATCAGAGTAAATATAAGGAAGTGCTACCAATTTCATTTTGGAAAAGCACCTGAAAGAG
This sequence comes from Sequoia sempervirens, assembly GCA_007258455.2. Classification (NCBI taxonomy): domain Eukaryota; kingdom Viridiplantae; phylum Streptophyta; class Pinopsida; order Cupressales; family Cupressaceae; genus Sequoia; species Sequoia sempervirens. The sequence continues at coordinate 426,550,737 of VDFB02047230.1, forward strand.
CATAGCTTTGCACTCGTATGTAATATTTGTTTTACTATAATACAAGAGATCTTTGCTTTAGTGTGTGCGTGTTTTCCTGAAAGGGTTTTCCCACATAAATCCTGTGTTGATGTTTTATTCTCTATTTGTGTTTTTTAATATGTGCATCTTAAATGAATTGTAATTGCAAAGTTTTAAACAATTTTTTTCTTCTCTCTCCTGAAGATTAGTATTAGGAAGGCGTATTTTGTGCTCCACTTTCCTTTCAACAACAAACCATCTCTAGAATCAATGCTAACATGTTAGGTTTTCCAAACCTTCACTAACACTAAAAAACAACTAATTTCACACATCAAAAGGTCCAAAAACATATTGTATACCATGTAGAAACATCACACAACTTCCAAAAATATTCTAACATCATTAGAATATTCAGAAACACTGTTGTAGCCACTTGAAACTAAGAATACTATCATCTTGTGTAACTAGCCACACTACCACATACATACAACTCACAAACCAACCTTTCAGAACAACTGAACACCAAACACTTCAAGGGAAGGTAGATACATACAATATTAACATGTTCCCAAATTTACAAGACAAGAAACCTCAACATGGAGAAATGCAAAGCAATTCCATTTCTCCTAGACAACCTTCTTCACATGCAACACAATATCAACCACATCTTCTGGCATTGTTGCATGATCCAAAACTTGAAACTCTAGATATAACACCTATAAACACCTTTGATCATCTCATTCAAACTGCACAAGCACATCTTCAATCATGAAGAAATGCAGAGCACAATGTAGAACACAACTCTATCACCTTGTACACTCTTCAAATTTTCTCCAAAGCACTTGGAAACTAAGTGAACCAACTACATCGGCAACACCTTCTCAACACCACAAGCACCTTATCATCACAACCACACTAGAGGTTAGCATAGGTTGACATTAATGACAACACTAATGATAACATAATGCAACAATCTCAACAAAGCCTACTCATGATACAACTTTCTTTCATGGATAATAGGCTGCTCACCACCCAACCTTTGGATAGAAAACTAGCCACCCCGAAGCTAGGAGGTAACCAAGAAATCGGGTACACTCTACTATCATACTAACAAGCCACTCAAATAAAGATACACAATGCAAGATACACCCTTCCAAGTATTTCACATTTACACAAGGATTCTAACAAGAATCCAAATGGGGGGATAAAGGGTGGACTGCACTCTATATGGAGAGACTCATGAACAAATAAAATAACCAAATGTCTCAATTTCCTTCCTCCTCATAAAAACCATTCCACCAAATCTCCATATACACCATACAACCCATACCACACAATCTCCATATACACCATACAACCACATAAACATGGGTACTCATACCCTTTAGCCTCTCCTCAAAAGAGGGTTTAGCTCCCCATAGAGGTTAATCCTACCTCTTACTATCCCCAACAAAGGATGCTCTTCCCAATTTGGGTGAGATTATCCCCATAAAACCTAAAACCCATTACAACATAGACATTCAAGAACACAAAAGTTATACAAAAAATAATTTTTCCACATACAATCTTTCACCTTTACATGAAGACAAAAAGAGACATACACAAGTATGAAATACCTAACTCAAAAACAAGCTCCAATGAGGAAGAATTTTAGGATTAGCTCCAATATCCTCCTCTCCCAAGCTATCTTTTCCCAAGATCCCAAAATAAAATCCAAAATAAATTCTCTTGCAAAGACAACAGAAAATGCTTCCCAAAGAAAGAACCCCTCCTTTGATTTTCCAAAGGATAGAAATAGGGAACAAGGATTTGAATCCTTGAATGAGAAGTGACACATGTCACTCTCTCATTCATCACTTTGGACACATCTACCCACAAGTTCTCACACGTGTGAGAACTCATGGGGAAGTGAAGAGCCAAGGAGTGTTCAACACTCCACAAGAGCTCTAAAATCTCATAAATGAGATTTTGGAGACAATTCACTCCAACCTTTTCCCAAAATTCACCACCCTCCTTAAATGACAATTAAGGAGGATAATATCTTGAGTAATCTCCAAGATATGGAAAATATTTGACCCCTAACCCATAGGTATGCGTCCTAGGGGTAAAAAATTGATTGAATAACTCAATTTTAAGACTTTTACCAACCCTTCAAAAGCCAAAAAAGAGAAGAATCCGAATTTCAAATGTCACAAGGGTAAGTCAAATATCAAAACTCCCATCTAGGACCTAATCTACTTTTAAACATTAAACACATTAACATACATTCAAAACCCATATCAAAAATTAAACACAACACATATTAGACTATGGTCCCTCCAAATGGACCATTGTCAATTTAACATGGCTTAACACAAACCTGTTTCCCTTGGTTACCTCCAATCCCATTGTCCATGGGAATGTACCTACACACTTGAAGCCATGTGCTGATAGATCCAATACATGGTAATTAAACCAATTTAATCAACAATTCCATATATATGTAATTGATACAATCAAATCTTGAAATCAATAATTTGAAATATCAACATCCACAATTTATCCTTTCTCTTACAAATAACATATTCTATCAATTCACGACTAAATAATTACATTGTTATAAAGAGATCACATCATTATCTAACTCAGATTTTAGATTTCATCAAATCTATATCACAAACACTTATCCAATCTTACCATGATAACAAAGTTAGCAAGAACATAGTAAAAGCATAACATGTATCTATAATCATCATAAATTATCATAAACATGAAATCAAGCATGATATCGAATGTCCATTATAATAAAAAATGATTGAAACACATAGATTATCAAAATGCTCAAATCAAAATACAATCAAATTGGGTGTATCAAATAGTAGGCCTCACACTATCCTTGAGGACTCATTTTCATTGAATCCTCCATCAACTCAATTCCCAGATTCCCTCCAAGATTCCCTATTTTAAAAAAAATCCCTTTTGAATCCAACACCCTTTGTGTTTCAGTTTTTTTCTTAAAACCCTCTTTCTAATATTTTCCTTTTCTCCAATCGAGAGAAGAAAGACACTTGGATCATTCACCCAAAGGAGACCTTCACCTAGACCCATACCCATATTTTATAGTTGAAATCCTTAAAAAATCCTTCATCCTTTGGGAAAAAAATCCTAGTAGCTAGATCTTTTACTAGAAGCAAAACTACTCCAATTCTCCTTGCTCGTGTGACGATCAAACTCCCCATTTCCTCTCCTTGGCCACTAATTTGAAATGAACTCCTTAGGATTTTTGTAAAAATTATAATGTGAATTCAATGGTTCCCTTTTCTAATTCTCATTAAAACTTTTTTTTTTCTTATATTGTGGTTGTTTCTCTACACTATAGACAAAGATTTCTCAAAATCCATGTTCTCTCTTCTAGATCTCAAATCTCAATCAACTCTCACAACCCCAATTTTTAAAGATCTTGAAAGATTGTTCCCCTGCCATCTTTGATTTCCCTTCAAAAAAAAATTTGATAGGTTTTTGAAGTGTGGAAAGGAAGGACACTCAACATCCACTTGATTTTCCCATGAAACACTCTTTTGAACTGGAAAACCCTTGCTTGTCGCCATCCAAAAAAATCACCCCCTTGACTTAATAGCACAAATAATTATTTAAATATGAATTTAGATAACATTGAACAAGTTAACCATAGTTTGAATATTAATGTAGAATAATATTTAAAACCCATTGATATTGAAACCCCTTTTTTCCCTATGTTCATTAGCATTAAGGAAAATTTCTCTTTAGATATTATTTTCTCTAAATTCGATTCATCATCCTCACATGATTCTTGATATTATTTACCATCATCACAAACATCCATATCCAAAAATATTACTCACATCTACACATTCTTAATATATTTTCAATCTTAGTTTGTATGGCTCTCAATGTGTCAATCAAATTTCATCACATGGTGTTGTATTTTTTTTCATTTCTCTTACCCACTTTATGGGCCATTTTAAATTTTGCACCACTTCTACTATGAGAGTTTTTATTTGAATTTGTGAAACACAAATTACATATTTTAAGAATTATAAGTCTTGATATGATAGAAACTTAGATAGTGTTAGATAGTGCTAGTAAACAATGAGAGACATGAAAGAGATTTTTTTAGAGAATAAGCATAATTATTATAAGAAAATATAATATCATTATAAAATGGTTGGCTACTCATTCAGAAAAGAGATACAACATAGATGTATAGAAAACTTTTAAACCTTAAATATAATATTTTCCATTAATCATCATCACTTAGTTCATCCATAAAATAGGTGACTTCCCATTAGATCTAATGTATGTTTAAACACTCTACTCAATATCTACCCCTTGGATATCTAATTATCTTGTACTTTTATCTAGTGCAAACTAACCCCTTGTATTTCAATCTACCACCCATATATCTACTTATGACCATGCAACCTCTTCACTTAGTATCAATTCTAAGATAAGATTTGTTATTGGACCAAGATATTTCACCTTCCAAAGAAACTAATGCAACTTCAAATACACCATTTAGTACACAATGGTAGATGAAATCATTTATCACATTAATAAGTTGATGGTGATTACATTTTTCCAACACATCACCATATATTTCTAAGAACAAAGATGATGCAAAACCAACCAAAATACTTGACCTGTTTAGAATAAATTATCGCCTAAATAGATGTATGCATATTGGAAACTATCTATTCACACAAAATATTTTATGCGAAGCATAAAAATAAATTTACCATTCAGTAATCATATTGGAAGTCCTAAATAGAGAAACCAATACTTTGACTTAAGGAAATGTGCACAAAATATAAAAAAAAAGAAAAAAAGGGTAACCAAGAATTATGCACAAAACATATTTGGGTATACCTTTGTTTTCAGGTGAAAATAAGGTGTCATACAAGAATAAAGTGATCCAAAGAATCTGATCTAGAATCTCTTCATGGAAGGGCCATTGGTTGTCTCTCTCAAGGAAAATTTTAATGATAAAATCAATCATTTCCACCACTCCCAACTATTATATGGCAGTTTTGAGGGCACCAAATTCAATAATAGACGCAATAGAGAAAATAATTTGAGGTTTTTATGGAAGGGTGACATGGATAATAAAAGGAAAATACCATTGGTTTCACTAGAAAAAAATTACATGGATAAATATAAAGGAGGGAGAGGGATCCATAATTTATTGGCTAGGAACTTGTCTTTAGGGGAAAAAATTGTATAGCATATGTACTATAAGCCTCAATCAAAGTGGTGAAAAATAATGCAAGAGAAATATTTGGATGTTGACTCCCCAAATAGGATCTTCACTATTTCAAACCCTCCACTGGGATCCACAATGTGGAATTTTTTGATAGAATGCAAAAAGATAATTACACCATACCTAACATGGGAAATACATAGTGGAGAAGAAACTTTGTTTTGGGAAGATTCGTGGAATGACTACCCTCCTTTGAAAACATAATCTAATTTACAAATAGCACAGGAAGTTCTATATAGTAATTGGGGCAAGAAAGTAAAGGATTATTTTGGTGTGGTTGATGAAGTGGCAAGGAAAATTTCATGGAAATATTTTTCCACTTTGCTAATACCTATTGATTTTTTTTCTATATTGGAGGATCTTCTAAAGGATAGGATGGTATTCAAATTAGATAATACAGACAAATTGATATGGGCCCCTTCAAAAATAGGTAAATATTCAGTTAGTCAGGGTTATAAGGTAGTTTTAAGTAATAGGGAAAACATATAGTCCCAAAGGGCCATTTCCTTATATTGGAATGCAATAACATTTCCAAAAGTAGGCTATTTTGTATGGCTTGCGCTAAAAAATAAGATCTTAACTAGTGAAAAACTCTCAAATATTGTAATATCTACCTCTTTTTTATGTGTGCTATGTTAGGAGGCTTTGGAAGATCTTAATCATCTATTTGTTCAATGCACATTTTATGATAAATGCTAGAATTTAATTTAAAACAAATTTAATTGGAATTCCCCTTTGTAAAACACATTATGGGAAGTTTTCTCTAGCTAGCTAGTATTATACAAAGCTTCATTGCTTTCTTGTGTTTGGAGGGTGGTGCCAGTGATTGTCATTTGGTGCATTTGGTGGGAAAGAAACAAATGAGCATTCAAAAAACAAATAATAGGGGTGGATTAGGTTTTGGTAATAGTGGATATCAGTTTTGGAGGTAGAAAATGTATATGTTCAAAAAGATAAAACTGTATCTTCTATATTTATAGTTTGGGATGCATCTTTGCTTAAAAACTGGAAAAAATTGTCTATTCCATTTAAAGGGAGTCTTCATCATCTATTAAAAAAAAAAATTGATCGAAATTCCATTTCATGGATTCCCCCCCCCACAAAAAAAAGGTTTTGTCCAACTAAATTTTGATGGGGCATCTAAGGGAAATCCTAGAATCTCAGGGGCATGAATAGTGATTGAGAATTGGAAGGGTGGTCTGATAGGAGCTAAGTCAATTAGGCTGCCTCAAGGTACAAATAATATGGTAGAGGCACAAGGTCTAATTCTTGGGCTCAAGATGGAAATTGATTATAAAATTTCAAAACTCCAAGTAGAGGGTGATTCCTTTTTAATCATAAATTCATGTAAAGAAAAGAAGATACAAAACTAGAAATTGCATTATATTCTGTTGTAGGTATAGGTGTGGGATTTGTTGTCCAATTTTCAAATCATGCACATTATGCACACTTATAGAGAGAGCAATAAATTGGTTGACCTATTCACAAGCATGGCTTGTGAGAAAAAGGATGAAGAGGTCTCACTCGATAAGGGGATTATCAATAATAATGAAAAATTGAGGAGAATATTTCTCTTTGAAACAAATTAATCATAATTACTAGGGTGCATAGACTCTTCAACTTTGATACATTTTCCTTATGTTTAAACATTGTGGTTACTATCAAATGGAATTGTGGCTGATTAGTACAAGAAATGAGGCAAATGGTGACATATGTAGCATGTCAATAGATTAATTTTGAAAAAATCCAAAAGAGTAACAACTAGTACGAAGCATGCTAAGGTGGTCACAAGCTAAGGATCTCATATGCCACATAAGCAGTGTGTGGGAAGGAATAAAATTATCCAAAGTGTGTAGTTTTTTATGAATTATTAAGATGAGATGGCATTTGGGGAGCCAATTCACATCTCCAACCTTTGGATTTCAAAGGGGGTCTCCTAATTAGTGTGTGGTAATAAATGAAACACTATGATAAGCCCTCAATATAAAAAAATCATCCTAGTGATATCATATAATTGTTTAATCTAATGTATTTCTTTGCAGGTACAAGAGGATCATCATTAATTGAAATGAGCTCAGATTAAATAGGCTTATCATATCTGTGAATTGATTTCACACGAGTTTGAAGGGTTGGAGGTTCATGCCAAAATTAATGGCATGCAAGGATGTGAAATTTGCAATCAAAGTTTTAAACACTTCTTGCATGACAATTTGCAATCTCCACCAGCCTTCATTTTAAATAACCTTCTTCACAACATTTGGCTACACATTTCTAGAGTATCCTATATTTTCTCTAGCTAAATTGGGTAAGGTGTGGAGAGCCATGGGGGTAAAGTTTATATATCAAATCAAAGTGTAGAGTAGGAAAAGGTGGAGAAATGGAATACAAACCATGTAATCTTTGAGTGCCTATGAAAGTGCAGGCCTGAGAAAGACCTTTTGAAGGTTTTCTAATGCATGAATATTTGGAGATAATCTTCAATCTAGTTTGTTCGAGAATTGAAGATTGTGTGCACATGGTATTAGGGATAGAGATTATCAGTCCTCAAGCGAGAAGAGGGTTGTTCCTTTCCTAGGTTCTCTCTATTTTTCTTTCAAATTTGATGGAATTGCTTCAGTTGCTTGGTGATTTAGAGGAAATTGCAAAGAAGTTTGTAAAGGAATAGTTCCTTACTGATAATGCCCTCTTAAGGGGTGTTCAAGAATATGATATCTTCAAAGGGAAAGGATTCATTGGAGGGATCTTCCCTAGGAAGGACCTCAAGAAGCGGTAGGGATTTTTTGAAATATATGATGTCATTAAACTATCATTTGAGCATAAATGTGACAAAATTATGTTGAGGGCTATGCAGAGGAATTCAAATTGTCTCTACACCAGCATGGATGTTAACATAAAAGAGAAGTACTATGTAGTGGCATTTCTTTGGGAACATTCATATCATCCACCGTTGAATGGTTATCATATGAACTCCTCCCAAGTGAATTCTTCTCTGCTAGTGGCTCCATTGATGAATGTCCTCATAGTGCAACTAGACATAGAAGATACTGAAGCTTTTTAAGGCCAGGGGAGAATTTTGTCAAGATAAATCTATTAATTTTTTTATATTATCATATGTATACGACAACTAGTAAGGGTTTGTACAAAATCCTATCGATTGGTAATGCTTTTTGGTAGGGCCATGGTAGGCTCAAAGTGCTAAGTTTTAAATCTTACCCGCCAATGTATACATACTGCCTATAATGTCATGTTCATCAAAAGGCTAGTTAGAAGGTTTTAGGATTTTTGGATCAGATAATGCCAATCTTCTTGATGGAAATAATGAATTTGTGATTTCTACCCAAATTATATAATATAATATATATAGGCAATATGCCTTTTACCAAAAAAAAATCTAGATAATAAGTTAGATTTTGTTTAATTGTGTATTGAATATGGTATTTAATTTCACAACACAATTGATTGATCTATGAATGTTGAATTATGAAATTTTGGTCTTTATATTTTCCATATTTATCTTTACTATCTTCACATTTTCTATTAGATCTTACAAATCATGTGTTCCTAATAACTAAACTTATTACTTGTTTGAAACTAGTTCTCTTTGATATCATTGTTAGGTGATGTATTTCATATTAAAATTAAAATTTCTATTTAAATTAATCTTCAATATAATAAATATGCAGGTGGAGAACAAATTTTAGAAGAAGCATATGAAACAAGATCAATTCCAAATGATACTAAAGAAATGAAGGATAAAAGAGCTACTGCACTTACAATGATCAATACGAGAACACTCACAGGTCTAGAGGTTTAATATATAATACTTTAATTTAATTTAAATACTTAAAAAAAATAAAAATTATAGGTTGATTCATATAATTTCTAACTACAATATTCCTTTTAGAGAATTTAGAGGAGATGATGAAACCAAATGCTCAAATTCATTGGGGAAATCACTATGCAATGTTACAAGTACCAATACCTCTAAAACATGTGGAGAATCCTTTAGAGTTTGTTAAAATGGTAAAGTGTATACTTGATAGGCAGAAAATATCATCGGGAGTATTTTTTAGTACCAAAATATTGGGCTATCTAGGGAGATTTAGAGGAGCCAAAGTAAGCATAAAAACATCAATATGTTTATATTTTCCTGCACATATTTATAAATTATACATAAATATTATCAAGATAAATTATCATCTTTATTGTTGATTTTATAGGCACTTTCCAAATGTGCATACAAGACTGTTGCAAGTTCAACAATGATAATGTAAAATATGATTGGTCCTAAGGAAAAGATAGTGATTGATGCAAATATAGTAAAGCGATTTTCCTTATTTGTATCAGGAGGACCAATAGTGAGTAAAAAACTACACCATTTCCACTTTTACACATAAAATAAGAAAATAATTATTTTTTTATGATATTGTAAAGAGTGACATGTATTTCCTAACTATAGATAATTTGTTAATGCAAACACTTTATGTGTTCATTACAAGCTACATGGACACAATTACAGTACAAGTGGTGGCACAAAAAGATTATATCAATATAGATATGATATTGAATCTATTTAGGGTTTCTTTTCAAGAAATAAAGGAGGCCTCTATCTATAATAAATGATATTATTATATGGAAAGTCTTGAATAGACATTTTATTGATATAGAGAATTTTTTGATAGGAAATTTTTTAATTGCTCTATATTAATATTTATATGTCACTTAGATAACATGAATAATATTTTGGGCATGCATATATGGTCCTAATCAAATTATAAAATTTAAAAAAGATTTGATGTAAGGTTTCATCACACCAATAAGTGCTAATAATAAATGTGAAATCAATTATGACTTAATTGTAAATTGATTAGCTATATAATACCATATAGATTGCTCTTGTACCCATACCAAGAGGTACCTATATATAATATTATTAAAATTGCATTATTACTTTATAAGTATAGATTATTCATTATAAACTAGTCATTATACTATTATCTTAATTACTTTAAAGTTCTAATTAATATTCATTATTACATTAATCAATTACTTAATATATAGTTAACTTTAATATATAATTTTTAATAATATGAATTAGTTAATGTGTAGCTAGCATGTAATTGTTGATAACTATTTTTTTTAAATTAAGGATTATATAAAATCATGTGTGCATGATAAAATTATCTATGTAAATATTGCTAATCTAAATTCTTAATATATTAGTTTAATTATAAAATTTATTCATAGATATTAATTTATGATGTGCATTTAAAAAATATTTCATTAATTGTAAATATATAAATTTAATACAAATATATCTAAAAAATTCCTTTCAAATGAATAATATAGTTTTATATTAATTTATAATAGTATTATTTTGTAATATTTTAACTTTAGCATCTTTATCTACAATATCTTTATCATTTTATATTTAGAATGATATTTAGTTGATGTAATTTATTGATATTATATCACAATGGATGTTTTTCCACATTTCAATTATCTTCATGTGGAGTAGATATGTTATATATTTAAATGAGCATCCAAGCACATGTTTTTCCTTGATGGCCAATTTTGGTAAATATATCAAGTGTTGACCTCCTTGTCTCACTCAATTCTAATTATGATACATATCTTATATATCCTTATTAAATCATGATTTGAATAAGCCTTGATTCTATATCCACATGTTATGGATAAATTTATAAAGTATATGTTTCTTTTCTATGTTTTTATTTAAATACTAAATTTTCTTACATTTTATACGCCTTCATAATACTTGATTTGAGTGCTTGTAAATATCCTATATGCTTAAGTTGAAGAGTTAATTATTTTGTTGGCTTCATGAAAAAATATTATGTATTGTAAAAATTTGAATATTTAGGGAATGTAATAAGTTAAAAGGAATTATTGACAAATAAAATGCATTAGTCAATTGCATGAATTTTTTATGTTATCTTTTTAAAGGTATTCCATAAATGTTAGTTAACTATTGAAGTTATAAAAATAACCATCTAAAAATAATTTATGATCTAAAAAGAAAGGATTGTGAATTAAGGTTTAGGTATTAAGAGTGATAGGGAAAAATAAAACTATTTTAGAATAGTTATACATTTTGGATCTATTTTCCTCTCCATCTCCATTTTTATGAGTATTTTATTATCTATAAATAATTTCCTTGTGGTTTCTTATAGATTGATAACGGATTTTTGAGATTATATCTTGGTAAATGTTTCATATTTGTTTGTATGGGTGGAAGGAAGACATCTATTTTTCTTAAAGGTTTCTTTGGGAAAATAAAGGTATTCATCTATTTAAATTATGCATATTATTTTTGGATTCATTTTTTTGACCATGCCCATAGTAGGAAGTTGCATATGGTATTCTAATTCAATCAAAATAATCTTAAAGTAGATTATTGCATATTTAATTTAGTTCTATATTCAATTGAGCACCCTTTAAAAAAATTAAAAAAATCTATAATATGAAAATTGTATTTTTATGATTCATAAGATTGTAATGTCAAAGATTACATACCCCTACAATTTTGCACTATGTTTTATGTTCACTTTTGTTTCCATTCCTTAGTATTTCCATAAGTTCATTTTAGCCCTTGCATTGTCCTTTTTCCCTCCCAAAGTTCTTAGTTCTTATTTCTTGTGGTCTCTTTTTGTCAAATTTCATTACACACTTTTATGTTATCCTTATGTTTTGTTAGTGTCATAATTTTTAAGATTAAATTATTTGGACACTAGCACAATGCATGGATGTACCATTATAATTTCTTGTGTAGTGACTAATTTTTAGCTTTTTTCCACTTGTAACTTGCCTAGGTCAATAAAATATGCTCAATATGAATCTAAATAGCTCATTAATATCTTCCCTTGGTATTCTTATCATTTTTTCCAATAAAATTTTTCTCTTATACTCTCATGGCTCTCACTAGGGTCTTATTCTTATAATTTTGGAACTCTCAAGCTCTCTAATAGATCTCTCAAATTTTTGGTTCCTCTTTGTGAGCGCACCAACATTATTCCTATTATGCCTTGCAATTTTTTTAGGGTTTTAATGTTCATTCCTTGTAGGGTTTATTCAAAGATATAAAACCCTTGGCCTTAATTTCAATCTTGTGTGCCCTTTATTTATAATCCATCAGTAACCTATTAATCCCATGATAATGTCTTTATTTATTTTTCTAATGTCTCTCACCTCATTTTCTTATCAACCCCCCATTTGGATTATCAATTAATTCATTTTCCTTAATATCTACTTTTCATACCTTAGAGCTTATTTGATTAATAGATGTGGTGGCTCCACTTACTATCCATGTGTCAAGTTCTATTTGTACTATACTTGTTCTTGTATGGTGATTTTTTTCTATCTATATATGCTTAATGTTGCACTCTTGCATTATGATGACACACATCCTAAATGACTAATTACAACTTGAGTGAATCCTACCAAGAACATGTAATTTACTGAATGAAAAAGACAACTAAGAGGGGGAGTGAATTAGTTGTACCAATTTAAAACATCAAAAAAACTTTCATCAATCATCAAATCCACAAGCATTCATTAAACCCTTATTTTGTTATAGTGAATAATCATGAAATGCAAATAACATAAATTAGAACAACACCATATGCAAGAGAACACCATATTTACGTGGAAAACCCAATGAGGGAAAAACCAAGGTGCTGATTAGCTCACACTATAAGTAATTGCAAAACAAACACAAGGGATCACTACCAGAAGAGGACACACTATCCAATAGGTCTCACAACCAAGATCACTACCACATAAAGAAAAAGAAGATAGAAGAGAAATTTCACACAGAGATCAACTTCTCAATGCAACAAGGAATCCACCACAATTACTCCAAAACTTTCACAACCTTCTTTGAAAGATTACAGACACCTTCAACTCACTACGTTCAGAAGTCCAACACTTTGAAGTTCACACTACTCTACTCAAATTATCACTCTACTCATCACTTATATCTCTTTCACATCTATCTCAATATCTTCCAACAATACCACTCTTATTTATATCACCCTCAACCTTAAAATCCTTCTCCAAGGTTGGCAACACATCCTTTACATTTACAATTTCAAATTAGGCCAGCAACAAAACATTCCCATGGTGGATAGGAATGAAGGTAACCCACATAAATCCTTAGTTAGGACCCAAATATTTCCTAAGATGCCTCAACGTGCTTCCATAATCTTGGAAGCAGCTTCACATGTAGTGTTAACACCTGGTCGGCTATTACCCATGTTAAAACACCATAAAACTATTAAGTACATGCTTCCCACTTGATCAAGATGACACATGGACCACACAAACATATTTTACAAAATCTGGAACAATCCATGAACTACCTAAGGTCCAACAAAGATTTCATCCAAACTTGTATCATAGGAATACTTCAACTCAAAACATTTGGTTAACCTTATATGCACACTAATGCATGAAACACACACTATACCACACCAAAATCATGAGAAATATTGAATTCAAAAAGATACAATCAACATACGAAACTTCCTAAATCTGCACAACCTGAAAGCAAGATGCAAAGAAATGCAGAGCAAATACATTTCTCCCAGACCATAGCAAACAACACTAAAAACCTAGTTCACACACTGGTGAACATATGTCACTATACCCAATGATCTAAAAGCCCAAAATTTGGATATAGCAACTATTGAAAACCATAAACAACATATCAGTTCCACACAAGTATAGTGTCAACATACAAGAAATGTGGAGCACATCCCAGAGTATGTTATGAACATTTGTACAACACTATTCTCTCTATTTATCAAATTTTCTCAAAAGCACTTGGAAACCAAGCATCAAGGACACCATCTCAGCACATTACATCATTATAGCACATCTCTAGACACTGCAACATAAAGATAGCTCCATGTACTCACAACACTTTCTCAATATCTCAACTATACATGCAAAAAGCTATTCCATATATGTACCAACATCAACAAATTGTTTCCTTTTTTTCACAATTTTCTTAATATCCTTGACATTTTCATCATGCAACACATAGTTGAGATCAATGACAACACCATCTAGTTGACATCAATTACAACACCTTCATACTTGCAACAATCTCACCCTTTTTCATTGATGGCAACACATGATGTAAAAAACCATCAAAGACGCAACTTCAAATATACCTAATTCTTTTTCTCTTTACATACCCTTTCTCATCTCACTTTCTCTTCCCCTAGGTAGATAGACCTTTTTCACATGATTCTTTCTCCCCATTTGACATAGATGACAAAGGATAAAGTGTTTTGCATTGTTTTCCCCTTTTGACATTGAACCAAGATACTTGCAATTGCACATCATCTTCCTTTTTAGTGCATTGAATACTCCCCCTTAGGAGTACGCCCAACCAAATTAGCAAAAACTACACAATGAAAACATATATTCCTTATTGCAATAATGACACTACCTACTCCCCCTGAGAGGTAGCCAAAAACATCAGTCCATACAAGAAAAGAATACATAGATCCACTGGACTAATGCATCTCCACATGCATTGGCAAGTCCAGATAATAGCTCATTTTATGTTGTTTTTATACATATTTTTAGACACTTTTAGATAAACTTTCTAGAAAATGCTCCTACATTATACTATCGTTTCATATTTATTACGTAGACTTGAACCTTAAAAGTAATGATGGAGTTATGGTTATAATATACTAGTATTGTATGATTTATATGAAGATATGTATGGAATGTTGATGGAATGCTATGTTTTGATTATGATAGTTATCCTTGTGTACATGCTTTGCAAAATTACCTTGTTTGCAGCTAAAGAGGAACCATGGCACACAACAGTTGTGAGATGAACTCGTAACAAAAGAAATGTTGGACACCAAAACAAGGGAGCTCCAGGTTAAGCTAAATGTGGTGATTGTTGAGTTAAAGCCACTTGTTGAAGGTTGAACATGCATTATTATAACCAATTAATAAATGTTGAAGAAGAGGTATCCTTCACTTATAGGATTTTGACAAGTGGTTGTATGTTTACATGAAATTATGCTTTGATAGTTTTTTAGTCCTATTAGGATTCTGTAAGGCCTCTCTTTGCATGTGACTAATACAATCTTAAAGTGTTATATATTCCTCCTAAATAGATGGTTAGATATATTGCAAGCAATATGAATTGTCTAATAGTAACCTTATAGTTTTATGTTATGTTATATCACTGTTATTTTAATTAATGAAGATGTATGTGCATGCGAATTATTGTATGAGATTCGAACTTATAAGATGAATCTGAAATAAGATAATTCTTGTGTCGTATTACATTGGAAATGTAATTAGCTATGTAAATGATTCATGAATAAAGTTACAAAGATTCGATTTACAATTAATGTTGTTTATTAATATGTCTAACTGTGCTTGATTATGTTGTGCAGGAAATTAAATGAGTTGATGTAGGATTAACATTAAAGGTCGAGAAGATAACGGTGCTAGCATGAGAAGGGATAACCATCAAGTGCAAATCAAAAGACTTCTTGTTGAGGATATAAATTTATCTCCATCCGAGACCTAAAAACAAGTAGAGTAAATGTATTGGAGGGCTAAGGAACCAAATATGCAAATAGGAGGATGGATAAATATTGGAATCAAATCAGATACATCTTTGGGAAGTCCTAAGTGTAGCCCTATTTGACTTAGAAGGGTTTGAGGTTTTATTATTGATTGGTTGATTATGTTTGAGTAGAATCCAATTGTAGGTCATGTGATGTGAGTTTGGTTGGGGTTGGAACCCTTGGTCAAGATCAAAACTCGTATGGATTCTTTTGTGGGTTTTAAAAAGGGATTATTGAGTCAATTTCCTTGGTTTTTGAACAAGAATAGACCCCTAGGACCTATACCTATGGGTTAGAACCTTTTTGACATGTGAACTTGTCCTTGGAGTGTGAAAAGACCCCTCAAAAGTCCACATTCATGAATGTGACGAATTCAAAAAGTGTTGGGGCTTGGGAAAAATGACTTGTCACTCTCAACTTCCCACTCCCCAAAAGTTGTTGGAATTGGCACAAGACTTACACATGTGTGAGCACTTGTGGGAAAGAGTGTCGGTTTGGAGGATTCCTATATATCTCAAGAAGATGGAAGATTTGGGCATTGCCCACTTCTCCTTTTGGAGAACTTGTGAAGTGAAGTAAAGAAGGAGAGAGTCAAGGATGGAAGAATAGGAGTTCAAAGGAGAGCAGCTTGTAGAGAGATAAGTTTTTTTTTCCATTTCTTATTCTTAGTATTGGTAGAGATAGCTTGATCTATGCATTGAATCATAAGTAAGATTGTTTAAGGGATATATTAGAGTAATGTGTTGTATAATGAGCAATCTTGTTATAGCACTAAGCTCTCACCATTGAATTACAATGGTGTATAATGTATTTCTTGCTCGGGGGTATGGCTAGAGCCCACGAGGCTCTATGACGCCATTACGGTAGGGAGGAGAGCAAGACCTTGTTCATGAGTTTGTAATTCATTTTATTCCTCAAATATTGTGATAATATTGCAATTCTAAAAGATGGGGTTCATGTTTTAGCAAGTCTTATTCCTTTGTTTGTGTTCATTGCATTTCATTTTAATACTATTGCAATATTAAAAGTTAGTATTATGTTTTAGCAGGAAATTATAGGAAAAGAGCAAGCCTAAGTTCTTATATGTAAATCATCATTTTCCTTCTTGCATATTGGTATTGTTGCATGTTTAAAAAGATGGGTTTTATACCTACTTAAAGAAAGGATGAAAATTGTAAGTTTAATTCCATTGTAGGCTAATTATTACATCTTTGTGTGCAAAATGTAGTATGAAAAGTTTAAGCAGTGAAAATTGTATCTTATGACAAAAAGGGAGTTCACTTTTCTTGGACATACTCATATGTAGAATAATCAGCTTTGCTAGATAACTCCATTGGATCCTTGGTGAATCGATGTTGAGAAGTGAACTCTTGAACTTCCTTGTGTGATAGGAAATGGTGTAAGTAAACTTGATAATTCTTACTTTCTTCCCGAATAAAAGAGAGCAAGGAGCGTATCCCTAATATTCTACGCAGAACGACTGTGTTTAATTGTACCTGAATGAAATATGTGGTCCAATTCAATAGCATTATTGCATTGCATCTTGGTTTAAAACTATATGTGAGGAGAACCATATTAGTTTTGCTACAGAAATAAGGATTAACAACTTATAGTGGAGTAACAGATTTATCACCTTTAAACCATTCATTTGTGTGAACTTTTAACCTGCGCTCTCATTATGAATCATGCAAGATTAAATTAATGATTAAACAACTTACTAGTATGTTGATATTCTAGTAAACTTGTGTACAAGTGAGAATTCCCATGAAACAAAATAAAGGAATAATAATCTACAGTTGTTGCATCATGAACATGTAGAGTATGTAAGAAAATAACAACATTTAAGAACAATATTTTCTGTACTACGTATAAAACTTATATAGAACATCAAAAAGATTCTATTTCTCTTTTTTATTGCACATATAACACATACATTTGAACCAGACAAACATAGAGATTAAAGCTAATAAACTTATAACAAAATGAAGAAAAAGAAGAATAATGAGTAGAATCGGGGAGGCAGTTGAGCATGTAATGATGCCACACAGGCTGACCCTTACAGGGCATACATTCCTAATATGATATTCTTATCATTCCAGCACACTATGATTTTAGAAATCGATATTCCCATATTTGGGTATTAGCGCCAAGTCTGCAGCTTAGTAATCCCGCTTAAAACATTTTGCACTGATGTTTTTCAATAGGCGAGTTAGTAACCTCATTGTATGTTCTGCATCTGCATGTGTGGCCATAAGGTGTTGGACATTTTAATTTTGGAGAGCCACCCCATAGTATCAGAGAGCTCGGCATTCAACATTCTTTCACGATCTGGTGATGATGATTTCATCAAGACCTCATAGAGTAACTCTCCAACTCTGAGCTGTATAGATGAATGAAAGCATGATTTCTTCAAAATCAAGGAAACGAGAAGAGCCCTGCCGTCTCATCCAAATAAACAGAAGGTTGGAGATTATTTTCCCTGGACAATCAAAGTAAAATAATTTAATTTGGGAAGCATATAAGAGATACAACCTTAGTTATCAACCAGGTAATAGAGACTTCATGATCTCCTTTAAATGAGTAAATTGACTTGTGTTGTTGTCACAAAGTTTGCAGAAATTAATTATTGCAGAGATCGATACTTATCCCCTAGCACGTTTTCTATCTTCCTCCTGCCTATCGACCCCATTTTTGGTGTCTTTAATAGTTAGCTCTAAAATGTCACACATCATTGAACGTTTTGGTGGCATGTTCAGATTTACAGTACTAAACCTGACTTATCAAATGTATTTTTTTTGACATCTTGACGGGGCCTACTCTGAATGCTCTCAGAGGTAGGTGATAGGGGAGTGGAAACCTCTAAAATGAAAATATACCGAGTAAAGAAAAGAAGCTAGATGTAGTGTGATGACTCCTAGTCATGATGATTAGACTGGGAGAGGTAGCGCCCATCACACCAACTAAATGCAAACAATCTAGAAGAGATTTTAGTCAAGTGCATGAAGGGCAGCCTAGCGTGTAGGTTTAGGTCTGCCACTAATAAATATGTCAGGCATCAGTATCAAGAGTGAGAGTAACTAAAGACACAAGATCATGACCTCTCAACTAGCCATCAAGAAATTTAAATTAATGCGGAACCGTGGCCAATGCAGTTAGGAAGAATTAATGGTATAGTAATATGTTGTCATGCACAATGGCTGATGTACTGTTAGTTGATGATAGCGAGCCTTTGGGTGTAAGTATTAGGTTATTTTAAATTGATCCTTGCATACCTGGTCAAGTTGTTCCAGCTAGCCTCCATGTAGACAGGGTGAATTCAATTTTCTAATAAATATCTCCCTAACCTGGCAACCACAGCTCACCCCTACCTTACTGTTCTCCCGTCAAGTTCACTGGATTCGTTGAAAGAAATGAATGCTATGGGCAGTCAACACTAAGACCTTTGCAGTCAAGTGTTAACAGTCCATTAGATGCATTTTATTTTCTGATCGTTCCTTACAACCATTGTAGAAAGCATTTCCCTGAGGTCCAATTGTCGATATCCAGCTTGGATACTTACCTCTAAAAGACAAGTATCACTGTTGTATTTTGGGTGTCGAACCTCTGCTTCGAGTACTCCTTGTGGCCTAAGTAGGTCACGATGCCTCTCTTTGAACCTCTTTCCTCGTAAATGGTAGATAAGCTGCCTTGTGGTTAATGATTGCAATTGCAACCTGATTTGCTTGTAAGTCAAAGCGCCTATCATCGTTGTCCACCGTTGTGATTTGGTGATTCCCCCGTTGTTTCAGATTGTAGTTGGTATTCTTATTCCTTCACTTTTCGATTCCATAATCATACGTTCAAGCATAAGGGATATCATATCATAATAATTATATTATTATTAATGCAAGAGTTGCGTCTAGATTTATAGTAGCGGCAGTAGTATAGCTAAACTTCCTTACAATATGGTTAAGTAGTGATGACGTTCCTTTCTTTTAAGCTACCATTGAAACAAGTCAAAAGAGCCTGATAATTGCAAACCCCACTATATAGCACTCTATTAGTAGCTTACAAATAGGCGACAATATTAATCATAGGATTTGAAAAGATTCTAGTGTTGTCACGTTCGCACGGTAACAAAAATTAGTCAAAAAAAATAATAATAAAGCA
Organism: Sequoia sempervirens; assembly: GCA_007258455.2. Taxonomy (NCBI): domain Eukaryota; kingdom Viridiplantae; phylum Streptophyta; class Pinopsida; order Cupressales; family Cupressaceae; genus Sequoia; species Sequoia sempervirens. Next base: position 426,570,789 of record VDFB02047230.1, read on the forward strand.
AAATCACGAAGGAAGTTGTCATGGTAAGTCTATTATGGTGGAGGAGGCGTTGGAAATTTCCATTTTGGGGACACGCCTATTCCATTCACTTTAGTTTATTGCAGAATCCTTCACCTATTTACATGGTTGAGTAATATCCCCAATAAAGAACAAAAAAGGATATATTCCCTAAGAATCTATATTAATTCAAATAAATAAAGCAAGATATGTAAGGCACAGAAAAAAAAAGGAGAGCTCCACGTAATACTAGATAAGTTTTAGAAAAACAAAACAATTCTCTCTAATTACTTTCCTCCTCCCATCTTTTAACAAGGAAATTTAAAAGAAAAGAAGAGAAATGTAAATAAGAAAAATAAAGTAAATAAGGAAATTAAAAAAAAAAAAAAATCATGGATAGAATGTTAAGTGAATTATTTAAAATTATGGATCTTATTTTTAGTAAATGAATAAGTGATTTAATTATACTAATGAAAAGTGGAATTATATAAAATATATAATTTTATAAGAAGATAAATATTTTTAGATGTACATAGATTATTGTTTTGAATTATAAGTGAAGTTAGGTTAGTATTATTGTTAGTAGTGATATTTATCAATTATCATCAATATTAGCATAGATAATAAATAATGTGATTAATATTAATATTATAAAAGTGCTGATGAGACTTGTCATAATGTTAATGATATTTGATGAAATGTACTATTCTAGTACCAGGTGGTTTCCCCATCACCTCTTCACCCATGTAACCTTGGTTTTCTTTCTGAACCATCTCGATACTTGTACAAGGGTGTGATGGACTCTACACACCCAACCTCACGAACCCCACATACGTGTCACCCTCAGCAACATGTCAGTGATGATGACACACGAGCAACAACTTCTGATGTGTATAGTGGTTTACCATGCACATGCATGGTTGTTAAATATTAGTATTTTGTATTAACTCACCAAAAACAAAAAAAAATATGCGAGTTTTCTTGTCAAAAATTTCAGGCATGACAGATTCCTTTTCCTTTTCAGTTATAGGTTGAATAAATTATTCTTAACTCTGCGCTCAACATATATGAGAGTGGAGTTAATGATTTTAGTTAAGTTGTTGCTTTGAATAAGATTCCCTCAAGCTTGTATATAGTTGTTGTTTGAATCCATAGGATAGTTAGTTGGTTTTTTAGTTTTATGTTATCAGTTACTTTTAGTTTCAAGACATGAAAAAATATTCATAATGACTAAGTACAATCTGTGAAAATATTTTTTGTAATCTTTCATGATATGCAATGAATAGAGTTAATTTCATGGGATGTGTATAACCTGTTAGCTATATTTAGATTCAGTTAAAGTGAGAAAAGTCACTTGAGCAAGCCACTCAAGGTACTATTCCTCACTTCATTTTCCAATTATTCATTTCTATTTAATAGTTGTTATTAGTTTATCACTACTTCATGAATCATATGCAAGTTAACTAGAATTTCATATCTTTCTTATTGTTAATGAATGCTTATGAATATGCATGAAATGGTTAACCAGTAGTACTTTGGAGGTTAATTTAGTTGAGTCATTAGTTTTTATTAGTTTTGAGTTATTATAGTATCATTTCATTAGCAACAATTCAATTACAGTCCAAGTTGTAGGCACCCATAGCCACTAGTTTTGGTTATGTCTTTTACTATTTTATAAATCTGTGAGTTTCCAACAAGTAGAATAACTTGACTAGGGTAGGTTAAGTAGTTTTGAGTCCTTGAAGGCATATATAATTCTACACCATCACAAGCTTACAAACCTTGGGCTGACAATTTAATGTAGTCTTGAGCAATGTTAATTGGATTGTTTAGTTAGTTAAACCTTTGAATTGTGTAGGTTCTACCATGTTTACAATACATTATCTTAGACTCTACATTTTTGGCACCATTTTCGGGGATGGTACTATCTTCATAGACTTTTTTTCATAGCTTTCATAATTAACTTTTTTTTCTAGCATTAGGACTATTATAATTAATCTATTTCCAACACTAGAGATACACTAACATTGTGTAGGACTGCTACATTATAAATCCATATTACATGTATGCAGAAGTAGAGAGATCGGGCTTGGTAGATTCCTTCCCTCTACATGCTAAGAAGCTATATCAAAAGAAGGTGAATCTAGTACTTAGAGCAAAAGTAATACTAAAGAAGAAATTTCCTTATCACCAACATCTAGCACACCCACAGAAGGAACATATTGCACCATGATGGATGTAGTGGATGATGATCTTGAATGGGAAATATTTGAGTTTCCAATCACTAACCAAGAAAGGGCTACAGTGCTAAAGAACATTTCTCCTTCAACCTTACTAGTCTTTTATGGGTTAATGACTGAGGACCCAGATACATTTCTCTTTGATTTTGATGTCCTATGCAAAAGTTATGACTATAGTTTTGATGCTCATAGTCTCAAACTCTTCCCCGTAACTCTAAAGGATGCAGCCCTAAGATGGTTCATGGGATTAGGTAGGGATGTTGTTCCTAATTGGGACACCATGAAGACATTGTTCCTAGAAAAGTATTAGAACTATTATAGGGGACCTGATAGGAGGGAATATGACATTTTAAGAATGTCACAAAAGGATGATGAGCCCTTAGAAGATTATGTGGATATATTCTAGTTTTCTTTAAAGAAAAACCCATAGAACAAGTTGTCCAAAGAGTCCCTCAAGTTAGTTTTCTTAAGGGGAATCAATGATGACCACATGGATGCATTGAACCTCATTGGACAAGGAGATATTTCTCAGTTACCATTTTTAGAAATGTGTAAGGTTTGTAGGAATTATTCTAGGACCTTCACTAAAATGCCAAGAGGAGATAGGGCATCCACTATTAGTAAATCATCTACAGGGTTTTCAAAGATTGAGTTAAGCAACCTATTGTCCAACATGAAGGAGGAAATTATTAGCCATTTGGAAAATCATTTGGATACTCTCCACATTAAGAAGTAGGAGGAAGTTGAGGCTATACTCATTGAATATTGTCCAAGTTGTAAGCAAAGAAAAGAAAATTGCAAATGCAAAAGAGTGGCTAGTATCCAACAAGATAAAGTTGACAAACCTGATTCTCATCCAATTGAAAGAGATGATGGAAAAATATTTTATATAGCACAAATGAGGCCATGGAAACAAAGAAAAGCTATGCCACGAGACCCCCTTAGCTATAATTCATCCTTTCCTATTGGGAATAAAAACTTCTTTTCCTTGAAATCTCAACCCTGGTCAGCAAACCAAAACTAGTGGCAGAACCCTCAACAATGGCCACAAGCTCAACCAAATTGGAACCAACAACCAAACCCTTGGCCACAAAATTTTTTTAGGGTTCCAATTATAATCCACTATGGCCAACCCAGTAGATTTAGTGGCAACCTCAATGGTAGAAAGGCTAGCAATGGCAGCAACAAAATATGAACTATCAGTAAAATATGAACTATCAGTAGCTTATGCTCCCTCCTCTACCACAACAACAAGCTTTAGTGCCTCCATAAAATCTTACATCCCAACCACCCAAGCAAAAAAAAATACCTACCCAACCTACACCTAACCCTAACACTAATCCTGTTCAACAAGCTTATACTAACAAAGTTATGCAATACCCCACTTATGGGGTAGAGGTGAGTGATGTCCATGTCAGATCAGGAAAACAACTTGTTGGACCTTCACCCCCTCAAATTATAGAGATGGAGGATGTGTAACCTACAGTTGAAACTTCAATCAAATCACCTTTGGAATCTAAGTCAAATCAGGTACACCAAACTACCTCAAGTCCCAACCCACCTTTTCCAGAATGCTTAGATATTCAAAAGCATCACACATAGGCTAAGATAGATCTTTTAGGTTAATTAAAAGATGTGAGCATCAATATTCCACTTATACAAGCTATCAAAGACATCCCTATCTATACCAAAATTGTAAGGGATCTATGTCTTAAGAAACCAGGTAGAAAAAGAAAAGATCCTTAGACAGTTCATGTCTTGGGAAACCTTGTAGATATCATGTTAGGGAACATAACTATCCCTGAGTATACAGATCCTAGTAGTCCAGTGGTGGATTTTAAGATTAATGGAACCCTCATTAAGAATAATTTGATAGACTTGGGAGAAACAATCAATGTCATGACAAAAGAAACAATACAGTTACTTTAGTTAGTCAACCTCAGGACCACACAAATGGTTCTACAGCTAGCTGATAGGTCAATGGTCAAGCCCGAGGGAGTTATTGAAGACCTAGTCATTGCATTGGATTCTTGGTAATATCCTGTAGACTTTATATGTTACAACCAAAAGTTAATCTTGTAGGTTACCCACTCATCTTAGGTAGACCTTGGTTAGCTTTAGACAATTCATTTATAGGTTGTAGGTCTGCAAAAATTAGCATATCCAATGGGACAGTCACTAAGAACTTGGTTCTTTATCCACCGGCCCAACCTTATACTGACCTTGAGCAAACTATTTGGCCCAATTTGGATATCTTCTCTGTAGAAACTGATGACTATAGAGCACAACCCCTTATTAGATTACTAGGATGACAATGAGCTCATTGCTCACATAATTCAAAATGACTACGATAGGAGTCCATGACAACAAGATTGCCTCATATTCCTACAATACCCCTTGTAAAGTATTATACCAACCAATTCTATAGAAGAAGTATCTCAGATATTTCATTCATTGCTACCTCAACAATGTGTACCTATCATACCAAGCCTTGATCTCTTATTTGTCCAAGAATCATATAAGGAATTGGAAATCATGCTAGGAAGGAAATTAAACATCATGAATGTCTTGATAGAAGAGCAACAAAACTATCTGCAAGTAGTGTTCTAAGCACACTCAATAGCGTATGCATGGGATTACCATGATATGAAAGGAATAGATCCTAATTTATGTATGCACAAGATTTATATTAATGATGGTTATAGACCCATTCGACAACTATAAAGACATATGGATCCTTCCTTGAGGGAGATAGTGAAAGATGGACTACAAAAGCTCCTTGATCCAAGTTTTATCTATCCAATATCAGATAGTGAATGGGTCTCACCTTTGGTAATTGTTCCCAAGAAAGGTGGGAAGTGGAGAGTTTGTGTAGACTATAGGGAATTGAATACAACTAGGAAAGACTAGGTACTTGATTCTCTAGTTGGGAAGAAGTAATTTTCTTTTCTTGATGGTTTTAGTGGTTAGAGCCAAATTAAAATTGCTCCAGAGGATCAAGATAAAACTACATTCACATGTCCTTGGGGAACTTATGCTTACTCTATTCTACCCTTTGGCTTATGCAATGCTCCATCTACCTTTCAAACAGTAGTACTCAACATATTTTTTTGATTATGCACATGGCTGCATGGAGATATACATGGATGACTTCACTACTTATGGTGAAAGTTATGAGGAAGCTCTCAGTAATCTAGAAAAAGTGTTGAAAAGGTGTAAATAACACAACCTGTCACTCAACAATGAAAAGTGTTTCATGATGATGACACAAGGGATTGTGTTAGGACACTTTATATCTAGTGCAAGAATTCAGGTTGATCCACACAAAATAGAGATAATATCTACATTACCTGTTCCATAGAAGCAAAGGGATATCAGGATTTTTCTTATCCATGCAGGCTACTACTGGTGTTTTATCAAAGATTTTAGTAAGATTGTTGCACCATTGTTTGTTTTCTTGAGTAAGGACATTGAATTTGAATGTACATCTAAGTGTCAACACTCATTTGAAGAGATGAAGAAATCCTTGACTCAAGCACCTATTTTAAGAGAGCCTAATTGGACTTTGCCTTTTCACATACATATAGGCGCTTTAGATTTTTCCATTGGAGCAGTTTTGGGTCAGAAGGAAGGAAACAAAGAGTATGAAATTTATTATATTAGAAAGAATATTCAAGGAGATGATTTGAACTATACTGTAACAAAAAAAGAGATGCTTGTTGTAGTATATGTTATTAATAAATTTAGGCACTATATTACTAGCTATTTAGTCTTTGTTCATACAAACCATACAAAAATTAGGTATTTGATGAACAAGCTAGTAGTTGGGGGTAGATTGGTAAGATAGCTACTTCTTTTACATGAATTTAACATTACCATAGTAGACAAACCTGGTAAAGCAAATGTAGTGGCAAATTTCTTATCAAGATTTCCCACACAATCAACTAAAGGAGTGGTGGATGATTCATTCCCAGATGAATACTTATTTTCTCTACAATTACAGGTACACTAGTATGCATATATTGCCAATTATTTGGTCTCAGGACAAATTCCACCACACTTTTCTCCAAGAGAGAAGAGACAATTGGCTCACAAATGTTTCCCATACTCCTGGGTATCTAGTTATCTATTTTATATTGGTCATAATAACATCATGAGAAGGTGTATCAAGGAGGATGAGATATTTGACATCATGAAGGCATGCCATGATGAACCATGTGGAGTTCATTTTGCAACAAAAAAGGATAGCCTTTAAGATCCTCACAACTAGCTATTATTGGCCTACTTTGCATAAAGATTCTATTAAATACACACAAAGTTGTGATAGGTGTCAAAGTATGGGAAGACCAACAAAGGGTGATGAAATTCCATTGCAACCTCAGTTAACATTGACATCTTTTGAAAAATGGAGTTTAGACTTCATTACACCAATCTCACCTACATCCAACAACAAGGAATACATCCTTGTTTGCACTAATTACTTGACTAAATTGGTGGAATTAAAGGCCTTACAATTTTCCAGAGATGGTAATGTGACTAAGTTCTTATATGAAGATATATTTATAGGGTATGGAGTACCTAGCGAAATGGTCATTGATCAAGGCCCACAATTTACTTTTGATCTAATCACCAAGTTGATTGAAGAATACCAAATTAGACAAAAGAAATCAAAACCCTACCACCCTTAGGCTAATGATCAGGTGGAAACCACTAATAGGGAGATTGAAAGTATTCTCACCAAGACAGTGTAGCTACATAGGAAATATTGGGTTGCAAGGTTACCTAAAGTAGTATGGGCCTACATAACAACATGGAAAACCACTAGTAGATTTACACCTTATGAGTTAGTCTATGGTAAGACAACAATCCTTCCTATTGAATTTGAATATATAAAACTAAGGATAGAAATAGAATTGGAAATGGATTTAATAGAAGCTCAAAAGGAAATGCTACATACTTTAAATGGATTAGATGAGATAAGAATGGAAGCAATCCATCATTCAGAGGTATTTCAAAAACAAAGAATGAAGTGGCATGATCAGTACATCAAAACCAAGGAGTTCACTGTGGGGGACTAGGTATTGTTATATGATTCTCGGTATAAAGACTTCAAAGGAAAATTCTAGTCCAGATGGTCGTTCCCCTACAAAATTAGTCAAGTCTATCCTAATCAGGCAATTTAGTTACACACCATTGATGTAGTCAAATTTTCACTCCTAGTAAACAACCATAGACTAAAGTTATATAAGAATCCATTGCATAAGGATGATTTCATATTTTCACTATTTCAACAATATGGTGCTCATAGTGAACCTAATACAAACTCTAACACACAGAGTGATACTTCAGCAACACATCTCTACAAGTACATTTAGCATCGTCTGGAAGATGAAAAAAAATTTGAAATTAGTTGGCACCATATTCACTACAAGTTCATGCACATTCATTTTACAATATCCACATGTAATATCCATCATTTCACAATAAGTACCCGTGGAATAATTCTTTTGTTTCCTACTAGCATTTCAAATACTCGAGCTGTCAAATGGCCAACTCATATTCATAATACCCATCCCATCATTTTCACTTGCCACCCACTATACATTACATTTCAGTTATTATCTATCAAATCAAATCAATGAAAAAATATATTCTTTCTAGTTACCACGCATGGAAAATGGTTATTTCTTCAAGGCGATACTTTAGGTATGCTATCATGATTATTATAGTCTTCTTTAAACTTTCATTCTATTTTTTATATTACTCCATGCATGTGAACTAGCAATTACCATCATTTCGTATTTAAATAGTCATTCTTTTCATCAGTCCTTTTGAAATCCGCCACCTAAATTAAAATCAATGGATAGAAACGACATGCAAAACCTTCTAAGTTATATCTCATTTTTTCTACCATTTCCAAATTGCTGAATTCTACACCTTGAGAACTTGAGCTTAAATTTAAAATAGAGTCGAGAGTCAAACCTAAAACCTATTCGTGAACTCAAATTAAGTTGGTACTAAGGGAAATTTACAATATGGTACTATGCCAATAGAGTTATATGAGGAAACATGAGGGAAGTGAAGGGTTTTAAAGGTGGTAGAGGAGATTGAGCTAAAATTTGTGGAGATGAGTTGAGTACATTGAGCAAAGAAAGTAAGCTAGAATGGGAGGTAATGTCATAAGAATAGAGATATTAGCTCATCAACAAATTCTGGAGGATGCAATGGTGTTACCCATTTTCACCAGGGTTGGTTGGCTTGACTACTTCTTGAAGTGAATAGAATTTAGTGATGACATGACAAGAAGGTTTGCATCTGCTCTTGAATATGATGAAGTTATGGTAAAGGGACTTTCAATAGATGCATCTAATACTTCCATTGCATAGGTCACTGGGTTACCAAGAGTAGGGGCATAATTTCTATCACGATCTGACATAGTTGCAGACATGGAAGAATTTTGTACTCCTCATCACAAGGTATGAATAGACTTTCCCTCCCCTGGCTATGGGAAAATTATGCCTCTTACATTTACAGATACATTACTTGTGATGGTAGGAAGAACCTTTTGTATACAACTAATTTAAAATTACTTAGTCATCTTAGGCATAATAGGTTAGTGAATGTACCAATTTTTTTATAAAATTTGTTGAAAGAGATGGATTCAGAATACTAAAGAAAACAAAGTGGTACCTCTCTATCTCATCATTGTTTAATTACCTTACTAATAAAGAGGAGTTTAAGGATTCAATACCCACAAGTGAGGTGGGAAGATTTCAAGAAAGAGGAATGCACAAATGTTAACATTTTGTTGGATGCACCCGTAGTACCTAAGGATGCAGTACCCCAAAATGAGCCTAAAGAGGAAAACCCCCATGTCTCACCTATGGCTTCACCTACCCATAGCCAACATGAGCATGAGGAACCTGAATAAACATAATCTAGGTCACCAATAATTGAGGAATTACCTTCTTCTTTAGGGTCTCATAAATCTAAGAGTCAAAGAGGTAGTGCATCCACCTCCTTTACACCCTCTAAACTAGAAGAAAGGGAGAATACTCCAAAGAAAATGAGGGATACTCAAAATAAGATAGAATGATATAAAGAAAAAGAAGGAGGTTGTTATGAAGCAAAATAAGAGTGTTCAAAAGGGAAAGAAGAAAATTGAGAAAGAAATACTCACACCTAGATACTCTAGAAGATTGAGGAAACAATGTGCCACAAAGGAAAATATAGGGGAACCTAAAGGAAAAGAGATGAGTAAGGAACAAACTCAGGAAGAACAACATCAACAAGAACAACGTCAAGAAAATATTATGATTTTAGAAACTGACTATGAAGAAAAAAGGGGATGTTTCTACTAATGTGAATATACCAGTGAAAAGGACAAGATATGTGGTGACAAATTTTGATTCTAAATAAGAAGATATATTTAATACTAATAAATTATGGAAAAAAAACCCTAGATAGTCCCATTCATGAAGATTATGAAGAAGGTAATAAGTAGTTTGAAGATATAGAGGAGGTTTACATTGAAGAAAGAAATGTAAGGAAAGAACTCCAAGAGGCATTGGATAGGATTAAACACCTAGATGAGTTAGTGCAAAATTATGAGTAGAAGGATAAGGAAAGGGAAGCAAAAATATAGGAGATGGAGGAGAAACTATAGTTGTATGGCTATGGAACTAAGCTAGATTTGTTGGCACAGTTGGTTGTCACCAAGACAGGGTACAAAGAACTAGTAATGCTAGATGATAAGCACCCTCCTATCAAAACTCCTGATTATCACACAACTTTCTCACTTGGATACCAATTGTGGAAAGTGACTGATGATCTTGCATAGGAAAAGGAGAAATGGAAGAAAGAAAAGGATGAATGTGAAAGGGAACTGGATAAGAGAGACATGGAATTGAATAGATCAGTAGTCTGGTTGGAGGAAATAGAAAATAATGCTACACAAATTTTCAGATGTAGGCATCCATTGAGAACATATGCATTGTTTTTACAATAGAAATTTCTATGTTTTTAGTTTAGTAGATTAGTTAGCAAACAATCTGTTGGTATGAGTAGGGAATATAAATTTCTAAAAGCTTTCGCCGATTCCACACCTAAATAACAAGATTAGTTATGTGAGTTTTATTTGCACAACTATGTAATACTTGATGAGATAGAATGGAATCCTCTAATTTTTGTGGGAGACCTTTAGATTAAAGAACTTTCATCATATTATAGAAATGAGAAACTTAGGGGTAAGATCATGGAGGAGTGTGAGCAGAAAGAGAAATCCATTGCACTTCACATAAGAAAAGAGGCTAAAAATCTAGATGCAATCATTGAAGAATGGTTGAAACTTCTCAAACATAAGGGTGTGGGTAAGAAAAACATGAAACTCATGAAGAAAAATTATGAGAGAATGCATATGTTAGTTGTGGGTATCAGACAATAGTGTTACAAGCATGTACAAAATATATGGAATAGTTTAACACCTGAATTGGAGAGGAAAGAACCATATTTTGTGTATAATTTCATTGCTATGCTTTAGAGGGTACACAAATATATTGCAATTGGTGTCAAAAAAAGAGTTTATTTGGTACCACTCACCTTCCATCCACCTATTCTCCTCTATCCATTCCCACATTGGACTAGAGAGAAAGGTGATGAATGTGAGAAAGCATGAATTATTAGGATGAGACAACTTTCAGAATATCAAGGTTTCTATTTGAAAAAGATTCATGGGGTTAATGCAGTTATGGACCCAAGACAGATTAATTTGTAGTATAATCAATATCCCTATCTAGTATTTTTCTTGGGGACAAGAAAAAGGCTAGTTGGGGGGAAATGATAGGTCTAGATAATAGCTCATTTTTTGTTTTTTTTATACATATTTTGAGATACTTTTAGATAAACTTTCCAAACAATTCTCGTACATTATACTATCCTTTCATATCTATTATGTAGACTTGAACCTTAAATATAATGATGGAATTATGGTTATAATATACTAGTATTGTATGATTTATATGAAGATATGCATGGAATATCGATGGAATATTATGTTTTGATTATGATAGTTATCCTCGTGTATATGCTTTGTAAAATTAACTTTTCTGCAGCTAAAGAGGAACCGTGGCACACAACAGTTGTTGGATGAACTCATAGAAAAAGGAATGATGGACACTAAAACAGGGGAGCTCTAAGTTAAGCTGAACATGATTATTTTTGAGTTAAAGGAAGTCACTTGATGAAGGTTGAATGTGCGTTATTATAACTAGTTAATAAACGTTGAAGAAGAGGTCTCCTTCACTTATAGGATTTTGACAAATGGTTGTATGTTACATGCAATTCTATTTTTGACAGAGTTTTATTCCTATTAGGATTCCTTTTCCTTTTTAGTTATAGGTTGAATAAATTAGTCTTAACTCCGTGATCTACTTATCTAGGAGTGGAGTTAATGATTTCAGTTAAGTTATTGCTTTGAATAAGATTCCCTCAAGCTCGTATATAGCTGTTGGTTGAATCTATACGATAGTTAGTTGATTTTCCAATTTTATGTTATTAGTTACTTTTAGTTTCAAGACATGAAAAAATATTTAGAATGATTGAGCACAATCTATGAAAAGATCTTTTGTAATCTTTCATGTTATGCAATGAATGAAGTTAATTTCATGGGATGTGTAGAATTTGTTAGCATGATTTGGGTTCAGTTAAATTGAGAATAGTCACTTGAGTGGGTCACTCAAGGTATTGTTACTCTCTTCATTTTCCAATTACTCTTTTTTTTTTAATAGTTGTTATTAGTTTATCACTACTTCATGAATCATATGCAAGTTAACTAGAATTTCATATCTTGCTTCTTGTTAATGAATGCTTGTGAATATGCATGCAATGGTTAAATAGTAGTACTCCTAAGGTTAATTTAGTTGAGTCATTTATTTTTATTATTTTTGAGTTATTATAGTATCATTTCATTAGCAACAGTTCAATTATAGTCTAACTTGTAGGTACCCATAGCCACTAGTTCTGGTTGTCTTTTATTGTTTTATAATTATGTGAGTTTTTAGTAAGTGAAATAACTTGAGTAGGGTATCTTAAGTAGTTTTGAGTCCTTGAAGGCATATATAACGTTGCACCATCACAAGCTTACAAACCTTAGGTTGACAATTTAATGGAGTCTTGAGCAATGTTGAGTGGACTGTTAAGTTAGTTGAACCTTTGAATTGTGTAGGTTCTACCAAGTTTACAATACATTAGCTTAGAATCTACATGCATCTAGTTCAAAGGAGGGGAAATAACCCCCAACTTCTCCTAGAGATACTCAAAAGTATCTTTAGGAAGAGCCTTAGTGAATATGTCAGCAATCTGATTCTTTGTAGGTACATATTCAAGATTTGCCTCATTCTCTAGAACTTTTTCTCTCAAAAATTGATACCTTATTTATATATGCTTTGTCCTTGAACGCATCACTAGATTATTTGAAATGTTAATTTTACTTTTATTATCACAAAAGATAGAAATAGGCTCATCATACATTACTCTGATATCCTTCAATGTTTGTCGCATCCACAATACTTATGTGTAGCAAGATGTTGTTGCAATATACTTAGCCTCTGCAATATATAAAGAAAATGAATCTTTCTTTTTACTTATCCATGCCACCAATCTACATCCAAGAAAGAATGCACCACCACTTGTAGTTTTCTTGTCATCAACACATCTAGCCCAATCTGCATCTGTGTATACACTTAATGTGAAATCATTATCTTTTGGATACCATAAGCCATAATTTGGAGTACCCCTCAAATATTTGAATATCCTATTTACTATTGCAACATGTGACTATTTAGGATCTTCTTGAAATCTAGCTAGAAGAAAAACTACATTTATGATATCTGGTCTAGCAGTAGTTAGATATAATAGTCCACCAATCATAGATCTATACTATCTTTGATTAGCCTTAGGTGATTCATCATCCTTCCTCAATTTGCAACTAGTCACCATGGGAGTACATACCAATTTGGAGTCATCCATTCAAAAAAAATTTAACATTTCTTTAATATACTTTTATTATGAAATGAAAATTCATTTATCTTTTTGATTGATTTGTAGCCCAAGGAAGAAATTCATCTCCCCAAAAATAGACATCTCAAACTCTTTTTGCATCTCTTTTGTAAATTTCTTACACATAGCTTCATTTCCTCCAAAGATGATGCCATACACATACACAAACACCATCAATATTTTATCTTCCTCAATTTTGAAGTAAATATTACTATATGTGGTGCCTTTACTGAATCCTTGTTGTATCAAATACTGGTCCAATCTTCCATACCAAGCTCTAGGAGCTTGCTTTAATCCATACAATGCCTTTTTCAATATGAAAACCATATTTGGTTAATCTGATAATTGAAATCCTTCTAGTTGTTCCATGTAAAATTCTTCTTCCAACTCACCATTCAAGAAGACAGACTTCATATCCATCTGATAAACTTTAAAGTCCTTGTATGTTGAAAATGCCAAAAACATTTTGATTGATTCCATCCTAGCCACTGGAGAAAATGTTTCCTCAAAGTCTATTCCTTACACTTGTGAGTAATCCTTACAGACAATCCTTGCTTTATTTCTTACCACTTCTCCATTCACATTTAGCTTGTTTCTAAATACCCACTTAATTCCAATTATATTCTTATTTTTAGGTCTAGGAATCAGTTCCCAATTATATTTTTTCTCAATTTGTTGTAAATAGTCTTCCACTGCCTTCATACAACATTCATCTCTTCATGTATCACTTACTATTTTTGGTTCAACTTTGGAAAGTAAACACAAGTTTACCTCAACTTTAGTAACTTTTCTTCTTGTCAAGAAACCTTTTCTTTTGTCTCCAATAATCTATTCTTTAGAATGATTTCTTTGCACATACTTAGGGGTATTAGGGGTCTTTTTTGGACCTTCTTCCTTTTCATTCTACACTTTTTTTTCCTTAGCTTTTTATTCTTCTTCTTCACAAGTAGGTTCATCTAACACATATCCATCTATAACATCTAAATTCTGCAAATCTTCATCAACCTTAACATGTGCAATTTCAACAATCTTTCTTAGCATTTTGTTGTAACACTTGTAAGCTTTTCTTTTAGTAGAATATCCAAGGAAGATACCTTAATCAAACCTTGCATCAAACTTTCCTAAGCTTTCATCATCTCTTTTGATATAACATTTTCTTCCAAAAAATCTAAAGTACTTGATAGTAGGAATCCTTCCATACCACAACTCATAGGGAGCTTTTATGCTATTAGCTTTGGGTTGAACTCTTTTAAGTGTTTAAATAGTAGTATGAATTGCTTCTCTCTAGTATACTTTTGGTATTTTAGCTTCTTTCATCATAGTCATTGCAACTTCTTGAACAATCATGTTTTTCCTTTCAAAAAATCTATTTTGATGAGGAGTTCTAGGGGAAAACAAGTGCCTCTTTATCCTATGGTCTTCACAAAACATGTTAAACTCATTGGAGGTGAACTCTCCACCTCTGTCAGAGCTTAAAAATTTTATTTTCAAGTCCATTTCATTCTCAACCATAGCTTTAAATACTTTGAATTTCTTTAGAGCTTCATATTTTTCTCTAAGAAAGGTAACCCATGTCACTCTAGAGTAATCATCAATTAAAAGTATGAAATACCTATCACCTTGAAGACTTATCACCCTTGTAGGACCACAAAGATATGTCTGTATCAATTCTAGCAGTCTATTAGCAAATTGCTCTTTTCCTTTGAAACTACTCCTTGTTTGTTTTCTAAATTATCAATCTTTGCAGACAATATTGATAGGCTTTGTGATTCTTAGTAGGTCTCTTACTGCTTGTACTGAACTGATTCTAACCATATTGTCAAAATTCATGTGACATATCCTCTGGTTCTATAACCAACTATTATTAATCTGATTCATAAAGCAATGACCATCAACACCCTTGAGCTGATAGATATTTCCATTTGTCCTCTTTCCAATATCAATCATAGTTTCAAATCCTTTTCTAATCTCACATGTATCACCTTGAAACACAAGATTGTACCCTTTACTACACATTTTTCCAACACTCAAAAGATTATTCCTTAAGCCTTTGACATAGTAGACATCTTCAGTATTATGCTTGCCATCAAAACTGACTGAACCTATTCCACAAATCTTAGCTCTTGTATCATCTCCAAATTTAACTAATCCTCCATCATACTTTTCAAGTTTAAAAAACTTGCTTTTGTCATTGGTCATGTGATTAGAGCAGCCACTATCAACAACCTAATAGTTATCTTTTCTAGCATGGAATTCAGATACCTAACTACCTTCAACCTTATCCTTCTTCTCCAGAACACTTTCCTTCACACAACTCTCCAAGTTAGCAGAAGTAGATTCATCTTTTAAAGCCAAGAATAAGCATTCATCATCATCTCCATAATCAAATTCATCAGAAATACTAGCATCTTATTTGACATAGTAAATTCTCTTAATCATCTTTCCTTTGTTCTCCTTACTTTTATTACTCATAGCTCTATTTGGACATCTTGAAGCATAGTGATCTATATTTCCACAGCTAAAACATTTGAAAGGTAGTTTACCTTTGTACTTACTAGTGCCCTTTTTATCCTTCTTAAAAATATAGCTTCCACATCATCAAGATCATCTCCATCTAAATCTTCAACCTTTTTTATATTTTCAATCCTTGAAATTAGTCTCCACTTTTGTACCATTTTTCAAACTAGGTTTTCTCATTTCAAATTATTTTAGTGTACCCAACAACTAATCTCTAGAGTAAGTATTAACATTTTCAACTTCCTCAATAACAAATACCTTTTCATGGTAAGAATCAAGATGAAATTTGAGAACTTTCTTTACCACCCTATGTTCTTTGACTTGTGCACCAAGACCTCTCATTGCACTTACCATCTCATCAACTCTCTACATGTAGTTTGTAATTGTTTCATCTTTAGACATTTGCAGGGTCTCAAATTGTGTCCTCAAATTCTACAACTTTTCTTGTTTATCTTTATCATATCCTTCATAAACACTTCTAGCTCGTCCCAAACTTCTTTAACAATATTTAGATTCATAACTTTTACTAATTCAAAATTTGAAAGACTATTCAAAAGAATAAACCTTTCCTTATCATTTACTTCATGAGCCTTGATCTTATCACTTGTACTTGGATGATTTTTAGGTGCAACATATTGGGTTTTTATCGCCTTTTCAATCTCATACCCAAAGGATGCCATATATCCTTCCATCTTTATCTTCTAGAATCCATAGCCTATGCCATCAAACTTAGGGCTCTCTTTCTTTTTCGAGCCATCCAGGATCTACCATAAGCAGTTAAATTTTTCTCCAAGGAACCAAGATCTGATACCAATTGTTGTACCAATAAGACAACTAAGAGGCTTGGGTGAATTAGTTGTATCAATTTAAAAACATCAAAAATCCTTCAACAAAAATTAGATCCACAAGCATTCATTAAACCCTTATTATGTTATATTGATTAATCATGAAATGCAAATAATATAAATTAGAACAAAAACACCATACATAAGAGAACACTAGATTTATATGGAAATCCCAATGAGGGAAAAACCATGGTGAGGATTAGCTCACAATATAAGTAATTGCAAAATCGATAGAAGGGATCACTACCAGAATAGGACACATTGTCTAATAGGGCTCGCATCCAAGGCTTACTACCATACAAAGAAAAAGAAGATCAAAGAGAAATGTTACACAAAGAAAAAAAAATCAATGCAATAAGGAATCTGCCACAATTACTCCAACACTTTCCTAGCCTTTTTTGAAAGATTGCGGACACCTTCAACTCACTGCCTTCAAAATTCCAACACTTTGAAGGTTGCACTGCTCTGGTCAAATTTACACTCTACTCATCACTTATATCTCTTTCACATATATCTCAAGATCTTCCAATAATACCACTCTTATTTATATCTCCCTCAACCTTGAAATCCTTCTCCAAGGTTGGTAACAAATCCTTTACATTTACAAATTCAAATTAGGTCAACAACCAAACATTCCCACAGTGGATAAGAATGAAGGTGAACCACATAAATCCTTAGTTAGGACCCAAATTTTCCTAATAAACCTTAGCATGCTTCTACAAACTTTGAAGAAGCTTCACCTGTAGTGTTACCACCAAGTCGATCATTACCCATGCTAAAACACCATAAAACTGTTAAGTACATGCTTCCCACTTGATCAAGATGACACGTGGACCTCAAAAATATATTTTACACAATCTAGAACAATCCATGAACAACCTGAGGTCCAAAAAATATTTCGTCCAAACTTGCATCATAGGAATACTTCAACTCAGAACATTCTATTAACCTTATACACACACTAACACATGAAACACACATTATACAACACCAAATCATGAGAAATCTTGAATTCAGAAAGATACAATCAACATAAGAAACATCCCAAATCTACACAACCTAAAACCAAGCTATAGAGAAATGCAGAGAAAATACATTTCTCCCAGACCATAGCAAACAACACTAAAAACCTAGATCACTCATTGGTGAACATATCTCACTCTACACAATAATCTAGAAGCCCAAAATCTGGATATAGCAACTAATGATAGCCTTGAACAATAGATCAAATCCCCATAGGTATAGTTTCAACAAAAAAGAAACATGGAGCACATCTCAGAGCATGTTTTGAACATTTGGACAACACTATTTTATCTATTTATCATTTAATTTTCTCAAAAGTACTTAGAAACCAAGCACCAAAGACACCATCTCAACACATTACATCATTCCAACACATCTCCAAACATTGCAACATAAAGATAGATCCATGTACTCACAAAACTTCCTCAATATCTCAACTATACATGCACAAGAAAAAGCTATTCCATACATTACCAACTGCAACAAACTGTTTCCTTCTTTTCACAATTTTCTCAATATCCTTGACATCTTCATCATGCAATAGATAGTTGACATCAGTGACAACACCTTCATACTTGAAACATACTTGGTGTATTGTTAGCACCTTTTCATTGGTTCAAAATATTTCTTATTTTTCTTATGCAAGCAAGAGTGGGTCAGGTTCTATAACATTGTGACAAGTGGCAGATTTCTGCTGTAGCACATCACTCCTTCATAGCACAATTTTGTGACTTGGCCCACTTTCCACTTTTGCATTGAGCATGTCAAGAATAATATTTTTTTATGATGGAAAGGATAATACATGTGGTTGCTCCTCATTAAAACATGAAAATGCTTCACAACATAATTTCTTATTATCACTTCCTTCCAAAACCATGATGGTACACTATGTTGACATGTGTCCTCCACTATGACTGGGCTCGAGCATCATGGATTTATTCTATTGGGCTTGGAATTAGTCACAGGTAAATAAAAATGAATGAAGGAGAATTTATAGGTGTCACTATTTGGATTATGGTGTATCCCTTATAGAGAATTAATTATTAAATTGTTATTCATTTTATCCAAAGTTTATTTTTTTACTAATGCCATGTCATTTTGTGGGACCTATTGGTTGATGTGGCATCCTCAATGAATATGAATGTATGACATATAAGCTACAATTGTGTATAGGAATCCTACTTGGTGAACCCTAGTAGAGGATAAATTCATGAAAATTTGTCATATTTTACAAGTTATATATGATGGATTATTATGGGATCTTATGACAATATTGATTATGCTGATTATAATTTCATGTTCTTTTAGAATCTACTTGTATTCTCTTCTTTTAAAATATTATATTAAATTATATTCTCAATATCTTACATGTGATTAATAGAGGTCACTATAGTGAACATGCACCTATCCATTCCACTTATATCATGCCGACATGGGTTAACTAGTTAAAATCATCTATTTTCTTTAATACTCATGTGAAAAAATCATAAATACATTGCTTTTTAAGGTCCATTCATACTTCAAAGAGATTATATATCTTCACCAATAATATCAAATTCCTAATAGTGCATTAATGGTAGTCTTGTATATTCCTAGAGGTAGGTATGAAGACTTGTTAAAACTACAAATTTTTGGGAGTTTTTAGTGCTAGAAATATATAGGGTTTTATAGCTTAGGATCTAGGAATATTGAAGGATGTAAAAAGACAAACTTGAACAAGTTTGGAGGTTAATTTTTGAGCCTATGTTGAAGGAGGTCAAGGTTTCAGGAAAATTGATATCATCCTACCTTGGGAGAAAATTAATTTGACAAATTATTACTTTTCTAAAGGGGATTAGGATTGTGAATGATGAAGGCAAGAATTTTTTTATAATTTTATGAGAGAAAAAGGAAATAGTAAATAAGGAAAAAATATGACATAATCTAATACCATAAGGATTCCAGGGCCTAAGGACATTTGGTGCCATGGATTTAAAGGAAGAGAAAACATAGGAACCTGGTATGGATTGTAACCCAAAGGTTCATGATGCCATATAGTGAGAGGGATTATGATTTTAAAATACTTAACATAACAAGGAATGTAAATCAATATTACTATAAACTCAAAAATTAAAGGTGAGGAGAAGGAAAGTTGTAAGCTTGTTGGGGGTTATGGATTGGGGATCAAGAATCTAGGATAATAGAAACTCATTAGCATGATAATAAGTAAAATTTCATGAACTTTCTATATAGTAGATGGTTAGGACTTAAGGATGGGAAATATCAAATCCTTGGTAACAAAAGTATAATAAGAAGGTGAATTTAAAGGTCTACAAGAAAGAAGGATGTAGGAACTAATGATATGGGAAAATAAGGAAACAATTACCAATGTAGAAAGGAATTTAAAGAGAAGAAATATTGGGATCAAGACATGAGGATTAGGGATCCATGATGAGTTATTCTTAAGTTAGGGTAAGTAAAAGTATGGGAGGATACCAAATAATTGGAATTAAGAATTGAGACTATTAAGTCCCTCAAGACCAAGAAGTAATGAGGGAAGGAGAACTCTAAAATCCTCAAAAAATTGAAAGTCTAGGACTAAAGAGAATGAAGAAAAGGTATGCCAACAATTAGAATCTCAAAGGCCTAGAATTGAGTATTTGTGGAATTAGAAAAATAGAGTGAAAAAGGATGGTAGCAGTAAAATATCTAGGAGATAAGAGGATGGAGTGGAAAAATAGAGATCAAGGAAAAAGTATATATGGTAGAAGGTTAATTGAATTCTTGAAGTAGTAGATTTAAAAATTTAAATAGCAAGTGATATTCATAGGTTCATGATACTTCATACCTTTGGCATGGTGAAGCCTAAAAATCTAGTGGAAGATTTAAACCAAGGATATAGGTATGTAGAAATTTGAGGGAAAGGTATATGGGTAAGAAATTTTTTGAAAGACTAAAATAAAGAGAAAAGTAGGGATTTAGGGATTAAAAAAAAGGTGGGAAGGAAAATGAAATCTTCATAACCAAAAATAAAGGAAAATAGGGAGTTAAGAATTGAGAAGGGGAGATAAACATGTGTAAATGTGGCAATGTAATGGAATTTATATCAAGTGGGGGCCCTAGGTTTAGGGAAATTTGTGATTAAGCATATAGGTAAGAAAAGACTAAAAAAATCTAAAATACAAATACCTTTTTATGAATGTCAAATTCATAGGTTTTTAAGAGCATTCCAATATATAAAAGTCTAAAAACTTTCCCAAGGCTAGAAATTGACACAAATATGTAGAGATTTTTTTTAATTTTTGACAATTTAATGTGACCATGAAGGGAGAAAAATCATGACTTCAAGAAAAAATTGACCAAAGGGGGTCTAATGATAAAATTATTTGATTGGATATAAATGATGGTAAACCCATATAACCAAACCCATGAAGAGGACACAAGACTAAGAAAGAAAAGGGTAGAAGTTTTCTAAGGAAAAATGGGGTGTGTTTATAAATAAAAATGAATGAAAATTAAAGCACTATTAATTAATAAATATCAAATAGGAAGCAACAAAGCTCACTATTTATGTTGGAAACCAACAAATGTTGGCATGCAGAAGGAATAATTATGAAAGAGAACATGATTTCATAAATCTATAGCAAGTCATCCAAACAAAATAGAAAGTATAATGCACTGTTAAGTTTTTTATTAGTAGAATAAAAACCATGCATTCATGATTACTCCAAAATTGATTTAAATAGGTCTAAAATACTAAGTAATTATTTAATTTCACTTAATATATATTTACAAAAAAGGAAATATATATTCGAAGTGCTAAAAAATACTAACTCCATGAAGTGTCATTGGGTAGGCTTACAACACAAGCTAAAACACCACAAAGAGAAAATAATAGGTGATAGAAAACACAAGTTATGTATGAGAAAAATTCCTAAACTAAAGAGACACTATAAATTCAAAAAGATGAAGAATTTTTTTATAAGAATTGGTCCTTAGCTACTCTTGCAAACCATTTATCATGATTAGTTTAATTGTTAAAGTGGGGAGGTAAGTGGGAACATCCTTAAACTTAAATATTAGGACAATGCTCAATCTAGGCTCAAACTCAAGGATGCCATCATTTAAGATTAGAAGTTGAATCAACTAATAATGACCTTTTTCAAACCCTTCACATGTATTCATTCCTAATTAAAACCATAATCAAAATGAATATTTATTATAAAATAATGGTAAATATTGGGAAACAACTTTATTTAAGATGTCATCAATTGGAAACACATAATATAATACAAATTATTATCTCTAATATCATGACGTTTAAGAAATTCTTATTTCTCTTTGTGCACATACACAACACAAAAAATTATCTATTGGAAATGCATCCCACCATTTTTTATCTATAGAAGCAATATAATAAAACATATGTTCATCATAATCAAAAAAATATAAACTAAAGACTTGTCATTTTCATGCACATCAATGGGATTAAAATTATCAAAACTAAATATACAAAAATCAACTATAATTTTCTCAATTAAATATAAAGGATTAGCATCATATGTATACTCCCTTAATTTTCTTATGTGTTGAGATGATACATGGTAATTAATTTCACCATGTCCATATATAAAATGTATCCTACATCCCCTTGATAAAGTAATGTCTAATAATGTAATTATATGTAATGCCCACATATTTTCACTAAGAAAACCCAACGAATTTATTTTGTTCAACATTAACTAAGTACTCATCTCTCTCAAGTGATCAAGGTGTATGACAAGATGTGATATGAATTTTGTACCCTTGTTCAATGACCCCTTTCTCAAGTGTGGAAGTTAACTCTAAGCTCTTGTCAATAGTATCCAAAAGTGTTTACTAGAAAATTGACAAATTATACTCTTCTAGGGCTCACCCAGTCACTTAAGCTTGATTTAGATTAGAGTTAAAGCTTGCATGGCTAAATCCTAATACCAAGGGTTACTTGATTATTAATTTAATTTAGTACAACCTAAATTTATTCAATTTTATCATGTGTTGGTTATCTGAAGAGTGATAAGGGGATTATAATCCCTAAATTAGGTTTTTCCCCTTGTTGATTAGTCTTACACACACATAGTTTAACATTCTCAAATTCCATGTCATGAGGAGTTAAGACTTCAATGCTTTTCATATCATATTAATTTAAATTTTCTAGTGAATTAAAATTTATCTCCTTAAGGCTAGATTACTAAATTCAAAACATGATGCACAAGAGGTCATCTAATTCTTCTTGCTCAAAAATTATTACCCAATATTCTATGATACGTTAGGTTGGATTTAAGATTAGTTTCATAAACCTCTAACTTCATATAGGATTAAATTCTTAAGTTTTCTATAATTTAATATTTTAATGTTATTTAGGTAGATCCACAATGGCATAAATATCGAAGAGTGGTATCACCATCTTCATTCACACCCTTATTCATTAACTAACATCATCAATCTAATTCATGAAAATTCATTTTAACTCTTGAGTTTGCACTGGATTTACCTCCAAATTAATTAGTTCAATGAGTATTTAATACTGTAAGGTTGTAAGGGCTTACTAGCATTGGGTTTTAATAACAATAATTAAATTCACTTTAGTCCATAAATATTTCTTATATTAAACTTTAAAAAGTCAAAATCTCTTATTTGTATGTTTCATAAAGTGACTTTAAGTCACAACTTAAATTCATTAAGTTTAATGGTCCTCGTTACATAGGCCCCCACCATGATTCAAATTGAAATCAAAGTGAGATTAATTGAAGTAACTACGAATTAAAAGGCTAATGGTATGTGAAATCATTCTAGCCATTGGATGATATTAAATACCAACCCTTATATCTAGGCTAACTTTAGTGAACCCTAAAGTCATGTAAGGATTTCTCTTTAAAAGTTTTCCCTTCTCTTATTTACTTCATTTGTGATTATAGGTTGGAAGGAGAAAAAATCCAAGGAAAAAGGAATGGAAGAGAAGCTCCAAGGAATAAATTATATCATATTTGTCCATCTCCTTTCCATCTTTACTTCATTTACTTTTCTTCAATATATGTGTGTATGTTTATATTTTATACCTATGTGATCTATTTAATATCTCTATTTTTATTTATTTATTTATTTACACATACCCAACATATAATTTAATTCCCAATTTTATTCTTATAAATATTATTTAAAATAAATAGCAATATACACACATGCATATATTGTATAAATATTATTTTATTTACTTTTTATTTTATTTAACTCATTGTATTTTTTTCTTCTTTTATTTTTGTTTGTAGGGTTTTTTTTAGCATAATAGAGGCATATGTTGGTTGTCTCAAGATCAGCCCCATTCATGGGAGTTGAACACCACAAAGGGTCATGCTAGGCCTAAGCCTTGTCGCACCCCCCATTGATGGGAGTTGCAACAAGGTTAACCCTTGCCATGCCCTTATTAATGGGGATGAGACAAGGATTAAATCCTACTTGTGCCCCTTTATGTCAGGTCATGGTAGGGTTTAATCCCTACCGCCCCTTTTAAAATATTATTTTTTAAAATAAACTTTAAAATAAAAACATTCTTTTATATAATTTTTCTTTTTGAAAAAATAAAATATATATATTTTTGTTTTAAAATAAATAAAAAATGATTACAATATATTAAAATATACCATAATCTACAATTAGATATATTTTGAAAGAAAATAATATATTTTACAAATATATATATATATATATATATATATATATATATTGATCAATAAGCATTTCCTCATGGAGTAGCTGGCAAGCTTACCTTAAATTCAACCAAGGTTCCCAATACAATACCCCTTCCCCCATTTCCTTTGACCTCAATGTATGGACACAAGAGAGTAGATCCCCATTTACATAAACACAATCAAGGTAATTGCTTATATCCATGATATACATTACTTCCTTGAAAATGCATACAGATTTTGTTGTTTTGGACTTTTTGTTTTTTGCAACATTGACATCAAACAAACCAACAATGAGGGTATCCAAGGGGGACTAGGATTTAAGTAATCACCTCCCATGTGCATGACACAAGTGGGAAAGGAAATAACTGATCGATAATGAACTCTATCTAAGAATGCCAACTCATAGCGGCTCTAGGAAAATTCACTATCAACAATTCATCGATGGAAAATTCACCATCAACAATTCACAGTAGGAAAATTCACCCCCACCAACAGTTCACTGCCATGGAAAATTAATCGCCAAAAATTCATGCAATTAATTTTTGGCATGGTCAATTGTCATGTGAATTGTTGACGGTGAATTTGCGGTATGCCACTTGTGACATCAACTAAGACTGAAATGAATGTCTCATAGAGAATATTGTCATGAAACACATTTTTCCAATAGTATTCACCAATGGTTTTCCTTATCACCTACACAAGCTTATTCTCATTCCCCCAAATTAATCTCCTTATCTATCCCTCCACAGACTCGTTCCTACAAGCACACCGTACAACATTGAAAGATCCAAAATCCATATTCAACCATATTACTACACCAGCCATTTCCTTATTTATGGGATGCGGTAGAAAATATCTATCATAGGAAATTTTGAAAACTATCCCTCTTGGGATTTTGGGAGATTTCTATAAATATTTTATTCCTTCTTGGGATGGATGAGCTGCATTTGTGAGACAACACATACACCCACATACACTAGGTATTTCTAGCCCATGTGACATACCTTGGGGTAACATCCTCCAAACTAGTGGTATTAATACAATCACGATGAAGAATCTAGTCCAAACCTACCCATGTCTTTCCTGAATTAGAGATACTTATGTCCTTTGTATCAGTTGCAAGATTTTCCAAGAAGTCCACAACTTTATTTGCCTCCTTGAAGACATGGTTGATTGCAAAGTTTGACAATTTCCTCAGTTTATCCCATACAAGTGCCAATTTGTGTTATTTTTTGATTTAATTGTATTGATGCAAATCAAGGAGTCTTCTTCAATCTCAATGCTATTTATGTTTTTGGATAGACACAATTCCAAACCCACATTAAAGCTACAAAATTTTCCTCATTATTTGACCCATCTAATAATTTCTTTGAGAGAGCCCAAACAATTTTATTATGTTGATCTCTCATAATACATCTAACCCCCAATTTACTAGGATTACCTTTATAAGCCTCATCAAAGTTTAAATTTAGCCTTTCGCTTGGAGGAAATTTCCATTTGGCCTGATCCCACCTCTCCTTGGAGTACCCTAGAGATGAATGTTTTTTCACCACTTTTAGGCCTTATCATTTCTTCATTAACCCATCTTCCCAATTTGTGAAGGATGTGCACCTTTTTGATGCAACTCTAGCATTTAGTACCTTTGAGATACCATTTTCTACCTCTTTTAGCAATTGGTCTACACTTCTCTCCTCATCACATAAAATTTTGCAATTCCTTTCTTTCCAAATTTGCTACATAAGTAGCAAGGGGCATGTGACCCAAATTTCCTATCAATAAGCGTTTTGATTTAATTTTGGACAACTCTAGGAACATAGTGAGTACATCATTTTATCAATTTCACATCTAACCCAACATCTTGAATAACCATTTCCAACATTTTGATGTAATCTCATAGTTCAACAAGTGATCTACAGTTTCCTCATCCTTTTTGCACATTGGACATATACTAGGACCAACAATTCCAACCAAGGGTAGCCTATTCCCTGTGAATATGTGTTTATGAAGTGATGTCTAAGTAAATACCCCTACCTTTGGAAGAGTAGACTTATGCCAGCATAGCTTCGTAGGCCAATCAACCCACCTTTGAATTTTCCTCTAGATTTGATAGCCTAATTTTATAGATTACTTTCCATTTGATATTCTTAGTAATCATAGACCGATAGTCCCATATAAATATCCATGTATGTGAGCCGAGAGTGGAGTTGGAAATGTTCAATATTATGCTTGATTCATCATTGTCCAAGAAATTGTAGTGGATAATTTTACACCACAAGGAGCCAAGATTAGAATACATCTACCAAACAAGCTTTTCATTAAGAGCATGGTTTAGAGCATCTAGTTCCTTAATCATTGCACCACCATTGTGCTTCTCTTCCTTGACCAGATCTAATTGATGAAGGGGAGTCTTTTAACTTTATTAGAACCTTCCCACAAGAAGTTTTTCATGATGATTTGAAATTGTTTTCCACTTGTTTGGTTAGGCACATGGATGACATCGAGTAGACTAGGATTGTAGCTAAAATTGATTTAATCATTAAAATTCATCTTGGGAGGGTGATTCATTTTCCTCTCTAGCTTTGAGCTCTGTTTTGAGATACCTCTAGTGTATGTCACCATAGATTCAATTTGATTTCTCCTTTAAAAATTGGTACCCCCAAGTATTTGCAAAACAATAGCCCAACAATCCTCCTTTGCACATGTTTGTTTATGTTGAAGAAGAAAATAGTGGATTTTTACTTATTTTATTTTCCTTGAGATTTTTGAATATTTATCTATTACCTATTTGATTTCCCTTGCCCCATTCATATTGGTTTTCCCATACAACACCATATCATCTATGAATTTTTTATGGGTAAGGTGATCAAAATTTCTTGCAACATCAATGCCTCACCAAACACCATCAAAATGTCTCCTTTTCACCATCCTCCCAAGAGCCTTATCCATTAAAACAAATATTAATAGAGAGAGGGGATTACCTTGTCTCAAACCCTCTAAGCTTTCAAAGAAACCACATGGAGTGACATTGACTAGCATCGAAAATATTTCTATAGAAATACATCTAAAGATCCAAGCCACCTAATTTGAAGCAAAGCTGAAAGTTTCCAAAATTTTCATTATGAAATGTTAGTTAACCTTGGCATAGGTCTTACTGATAGCTAGTTTGAGTATCATTGATTTTTTTCTCATCGTCTCAATCAAATGAATTGCTTCATTTTCTATTATTATGCCTTCCATAATGTCCCATCTAAGAGTGAAACCACTTTTCTCTTGAGATATTATTCCAAGAAGAATCTAATTTATTTTGTTTGCCATTGATTTTGATATTATTTTGTATATTATATTGCATAATGAAATAGGTCTAAAATCTAAAAAGGAAGTGGTGGCCTCTTTCATTGGAAAAGGGGAAATTAAAGTATTATTTAAATTCTTTGCAAATACTTTTTCTTCTTAAATCTTCCACAATTCCATATATCATCCCCCATGAAGTCCCAACACTGCTAATAAAAGATGGTCGATAAGCCATCATGACCAGGAGACTTGATCCAGTGTAGTTCAAAATTTGCATGCTTTTATTTCCTCCTTATTGAAAGGTGCCATCAAAAATAGGTTATTTTCTTGAGTTACCACCGACAGTATTTCCTCCAAGGCATCAACAATGTTGAGTGGAATAACATCATCGAATGAAGCTAACAACTATTTGAAGAAACACACACCTTATTTTTGTATCACATCAATACTTTCCAAAAGATCCCCATTTACATTATGTATCTTCTCGGTGTGGTTCTAGATGTGCCTAGCCTTCACATAGTTGAGGAAGAAACTCATATTCAAATCCCTTTGAAATAGCTATAGTTCTCTTGATTTAATTTTTTAGTAGATTTCTTCTTTGGCAAGGATTTAGCTATGCTTTGCTAATAGCCTTTTTTTCTTTTAGAAATTTTGCATTTGTCATCTCATGTACAAGTACCTTCTGATTCAAGGATTCCATCTTAATTTCCACCTAGGATTTCTCTTTAAATATTTTTTAAAGATGTTTTGTTATACATCTTTATTTTTCCTTGATTATACTTTGCTTTTTCATAAATTGAAAACTTTGAGTGCCATGCCCAATAGTAGCAAAAAACCAACAGTCTTTGAGGAGAGGAATAAGTTCTTCATTTCATAGCACATCTTCTCAAATTCAAAGTATTAGTGTGATGGAGAAGTCTCCCCATGAATTTACAATATAACTAGATAATGAACAAAGCTAAAGTGCAGTATCACATTAGATTCCCATAATTTGGGGGAGTTAAGCTAGTTGGCCAATAACAAAAATTGTCTAAAATAATTTTGCAATGCACAGAAAAAAACAGAGTTGTTGCTCTGTTTCTCCAAAACAATAGGGGAATACAAATGTGGAATAACAAAGAATAGGAGACACAAATCTGGGCATGCAATATTTTCCTTTTTTGTACTAACTAAGTTGGAAATGACAGTACATAAAATACTAAGCATAAATCTTAGAAAATAAACTCTAAGCTACATACTATTAGCTATTGGGAGCTTTCATGAGGTGCTCAACCAAACAAACAAACAAACTTTAGGAGCTACTAGGAGCTCACTGCCAAGAGCTATGCAGAGCTCTTTAAGAGCAATCACTTCTCACATACAAAAAAAACAAAATACAGTTGTTGTTGTGCATAGACTTATCTGAATCACACATAGAATAAAAACATTCCTCTTCAGACTTCTATTGCTTAGGAACTCTTCTTCCAACTTTTGAGTCTTCTCAACTAACATAACTTGTTGCCTTCAATTCCTTTTGTCTATTCAATATTCCCTCTCAAAATTTGAAATCACCTACCACAATAATTTCTAGAATTCAAAAATTCCTACCACATTAACTTCAGGGGCTGTTAGGAGCTACAGGGATGAAGATCCCAAAAACATAGTCATTGGTGGAAAGGAGCTCCTGATGGGTAGGTGAGACAATTAGGGATCTAATGTGAGAGCAGGAGGCTTTAGGATCAATAAATTCCAACACTCCCCCTTTGTCTTGAGCCGAAAAAACAAGATTAATACTAATCCAAATCAACAATGCCCAATCTACTCCTTAGGCGCTCAAAACTGTCCCTACTCAAAGGCTTGGTGAATATGTCTGCTAGCTGCTGCTCAGACCTACAAAATGCCATTTTAATTTCACCATTATCAACTAACTCTCTAATAAAATGATACCTAATTTCAATGTTCTTTCTTCTTCCATGAAACACAAGATTTTTCGTCAAAGCTATTGATGAAACATTGTCACAAAAGATTGTTGTTCCATCTTACTGTTCTTCTCTCAAATCTGCCAAGATTCTTCTAAGCCAAATAGCTTGACATGTTGCTACATTTGTTGCTATATAATCAGCCTCTATTGTAGATAGGGAAACTATGGGTTGTTTCTTGGAAGCCCATGAGATAACTCCAAAACCCATATGAAACACATAGCCCAATGTTCTCTTCCTATCATCCAAACTTCCCGCCCAATCACTATTCGTGTATCTAACCAACCCAAAATCATTTTTTGTTGTGTACAAAATTCCATATCCTTTGGTGCCATTCACATACCTTAGGATTCTTTTACCCGCTTGCCAATGGGTGTCTCTTGGAGTCTCCATAAATCTAGAAATAAGACTCACATTGTGCATTATATTAGGACTAGTTGTAGTCAAATACATTAAACTTCCAACCAAACTTTTATACATGGTTAGATCCACATTGTTGCTACAATATTCCTTGCTCAACTTTAGATCTATGGTTGTTGGTGTTGGGGAAGGCTTGCTTTCAAGCATTCTAAATCTCTTTAAGATTTCATTTGCATATTTTGCTTGAGAGATAAATATACCATCATGCATTTGTTTTACTTCTATGCCTAGAAAATATCTCAAGAGACCTAAATCTGTCATTTCAAACTCTCTTTTCATGGCCTCTTTAAAATCAGCAATGAGGAAATCATCATCCCTAGTAAAAAATAGATCATCATCATACAAGACAACAATCAAAACCTTACCATTTTTTGCCTTGATGTAAAGAGTGCGCTCACCATCACTTTTACTAAAGCCATTGCTCATCAAATATGATTCAATCCTATTGTACCATGCCCATGGAGCTTGCTTCATCCCACAAAGGGCTTTCTTTAGCCTATACACCTTGTGTTCTTGACCCAAAACTTCATATCTGAATGGCTGCTCCACATAAACTTCCTCTTTCAACACTCCATTTAGGAAGGTGGACTCCATGTCAATTTGAAACACCTTCCACTTGTGTTGGGCTGCAATTTCTATGATTGCCTGTATGGTTTCCATCCTTGCAATAGGGGAAAATGTCTCATTATAATCTATCCCAAATTGTTATTTGTACCCCTTGACAACTAATCTTGCCTTATGCCTCTCTATTTTTCCTTCGACATTACATTTGGTCTTCTAGACCCATTTCACCCTAATAACTTGTTTGTTGGGAGAAAAATCAGTTAATTCCCATGTGTTATTCCTATCTATTGCATCTATCTCCTCATCCATTCCCTCACACCATTTCTCCTCTTTCACAACATCCTCAAAATAAATCAGATCACTATGAGAAAATAATGCAAAATTCACACTCTCATCAAATTCTTCATCATACCTTTCATTCTATTAGATCTCCCTTAGAATCTTGGTCTTCTTTGGCATTAGGTAGGCGAGAGTGGACTCTGAACTTTCACTACTACTATTGCTCTGTTGAACAGGTTGGTTTAGGAGTTGTCAGGAGCTTTTAGGAGCCAATATTTTGGTTGTCTGTGATTTCCTTTTTGACTCTCTACCTACTTCAGGAGTTTTCGGGAGCCGTCGAGAGCTTTCAGGAACTCTTCCAGAGCTTTCAAGAGCTCATTCGACGCTTTTAGGAGCATCTACATGCCCTTCTTGCTAAACTTCTTATTTTTTTCTACTTCTTCAGGAGTTGTCAGGGTCGGTTCTGAGCTATCAGAAACTATCACTCCATCCCATGACTCACCCTCTGGGAACTCCACATCCCTACTAATCACTATCTTCTTGGTGACTAAATTATACATCATGTAGGCTTTGGACTCTTCACTGTAGCTTGTGAAAATACACTTTTCACCCTTGTCATCCAATTTACGCCTCTTTTGTTTGGGAATGTGGGCATATTCTAGACATTCAAACACTCTTAAGTGCTCAACCATCCACTTGTGTTTTGTCCATGCCTCTTAAGGGATTTTGTCATGGACCACCTTTGTTGGACTTCTATTTATCAAATAAATAGTTGTTGCTACAACCTCTCCCCAATATTCAATAGGGATTCCCTTTGCTTTCATCATGCTCCTTGCCATCTCCACGATGGTCCTATTCTTTCTCTCAGCCACTCCATTTTGCTGTGGAGTATAACTAGTTATTAGCTCCTTCTTGATGCCATTTTTCTTGCAAAAATTTACAAACTGATTGGAGGTATACCCTCCTCCTCGATCTGACCTTAGGACCTTGATAAAATTTCCACTCTCCTTTTTAGCCTAGGCCTTAAACAACAAAAACTTATCAAAAGCTTCAGACTTATGTTGCAAAAAGTAGACCCATGTCTTACATCTATAATCATCAATTAAGGTCATAAAAAATCTTCTTTTACTAATAGAAATGATTTGCATAGGGCCCACCAAATCCGTATGCACTAGCTCCAATGCTGATCTTTCCCTTGTAGAGTTTCCCGATTGAAAGGGCTTCCTATGTTGCTTGCCCAAAATGCAAGCCTCACACTTAACATTAGGCTCTACTATTCTTGGAAAAACATCAATCATTTTGTTCTTAGACAAAAGACTTAAACTGGCATAGCCTAAATTTCCATACCTAAGATGCCATATCTTGGAGGGTCTTGAATGGTGCTATTGAGGGCTACTTGTTGTATTGTTGTACATTTTCCATTCATGAGAGGTACAACAACAGATTGAGATGAGGAACACATATCAATCTTCAAAGAAAACATCTGATTCTTTGTCATTTGAACTACTGCAAACACCTTTGTCCTCTCATTCTTGTCATAAATAATCCATTGACCCTTCTCCATTAGTACTTTATATCCATTTTGGATTAGTTATCCAACACTCATGAGGTTATGCTTTAACTCAAGAGAAAGTAATACATCTTGTATCTCCTTCTTCTCACCTTGCTTAGTGCAGATCATAATAGATCCTCTTCCTACAACAAGAACTAATCCATTGTTCCCCAATCTAATATCTGACTTTACATTTTTATCAATGAAAGAAAACAAACTTTCATTACCACTCATGTGGTTGCTACAACTACTATCCAAATACCAGACTTTTGGGTTGCCTTCTTCACCAATGTTATACACGATGAAGGTTGTGGACCGATTTCCTTTAGCCACATTTTCATTTTGTTTTTATGACTAATCACGCTGCTTTTTCCAACATTCACTCACATAATGGCCAAATTTATGATAGTAGTAGTATTCAACATTGTTTTTGTCATTTTTCTAAATCGAACTATTGTTCTTCTTGTCTTGTTGGGAGCTGATCTAAGAGTTGCTCACTCCCTCATGGTTGCTTTCTCATCCCAAACTTTCTCCTCTGGCATTTCCTTGTCTGGAGTTTCCACGACCTCTACCTTTTGAGCTCCTTCCACCATTGTTTCTTCTCCCCCTTCCTCTTGCATTTGACTGAGCTTTAAAAGCTTTCTCTTGGTAAGAAGTAGCAAACCTATTTAGGTGCTACTCATGGGTTTGCATAGAACCCATCATCTCATCAACAAACATTATTGTGAGATCCTTTGCCTCTTCAATGGCAATCACCACTGCATCAAACTTCATGGGTAAGATCTTGAGGATTTTCTCCGCAATCCTCTAGTCATCAATGACCTTAACATTCACTCTCAACTAGTTTATCAAACCTGAGAGTCTTGTGTGAAAACTGAGATGGATTCATTTTCCTTCATTTCAAGAGTCTTAAACTCTCTTTGAAGCATCTAGAGCTTCACCAATATGACCTTGTCAGTCCCTTTGTAGTCCTAAGCTTCCTTTGCATAGTTAGCTGCTACTATTCTAGAAAAAATGGCCTTTATCAAGGCTGCTTCTATCAAACTCAATGCCTTAGCATCTTTCCTCCTCAACTCCTTCAAATGGGTCTTCTAGTTATTTGAGAGAGCTACAAATGTTGTTGGGTCAGTCACATCATTGAACCCACTAACCACAAACTCCCACAAATCATTGGCAACCATAATGGTCTTCATCTTCTTTGCCCAAACATCATAGTTTTGTCCATTAAAGGATGGTGGCTACTACCAACTCTTCCCATCATCTCCAGCCATGTCTCCAACAAGAAAAACTTAATACCCAGGAAAACAAATGCCCTAACTCATGAAGAAATGGGGCCTATGGCTCTGATACCATGTCTAAAATAATTTCTGAATGCACAGAAAAACATAGAGTTGTTGTTCTGTTTCCCCAAAACAACAGGGGAATACAAATGCAAAATAACAAAGAATAGGAGACACAAATCTAGGCATGCAATATTTTCCTTTTTTGTATTAACTAAGTTGGAAATGATAGTACATAAAATACTAAGCATAAAACTTAAAAAATAAACTCTAAGCTATAGACTATTAGCTATTGGGAGCTTTCATGAGGTGCTCAACCAAACAGACAAACAAACTTTAGGAACTGTCAGGAGCTCACTATCAAGAGCTATGTAGAGCTCTTTAGGAGAAATCATTGCTCACATACAAAAAAAACAAAATACAGTTGTTGTTGTCAACAAACTTCTCTGAATCACACAGAGAATAAAAAAATTCCTCTTCAAACTGCTACTGCTTAGGAACTCTTCTTCCAGCTGACAGAACTTGTTGCCTTCAATTCCTTTTGTCTATTCAACATTCCCTCTCAAAATTTGAAATCACCTACCATAGTAAATTCTGGAATTGAAAAATTCCTACCGCATTAACTTTAGGGGCTGTTAGGAGTTGTAGGGATGAAGATCCCAAAAACACAGCCATTGGAGGAAAGGAGCTCCTGACAAGTAGGTGAGACAACTAGGAGTCTAACATGAGAGTAGGAGGCTTCAGGAGCAATAAATTCCAACAAAAACCAATCCAATGTTTAGAGATGTTCGCAAACCCCATGTGATGATTTGTCCAAGTGAACCAACCCTACTTTATTTCCACATCCATTAGTTCATTTTTCTCCAAAAAAAATTTAAAATCCTTTTTTGCTTGTGATTCATTCATCAAGCCTTTTGATTTTTCTCTTAGATTAATTGTTGCATTGAAATCACCACAAACAATTATTTTTTGGTCAACAACTTCACGGATTTTGAGAGTAAGTTTCCCAAAGTGTAGTTTATCCTCTATTTTTTTAGGCCATAAACATTGAAAAGAACAAAATTTAAACTAGTTACATAGTCCTATACCTCACATTTGATCCAATTGGGCTTCACCACATAGTTTATGATTGATAATTTTATTGAATTATAGAGATGATTAATCCTCTTTTGTTGCCATTAGCCATTGAGTACATTCCTTCCCGAGCTCTACAACGTGTTTAAATGTCATTGCATCTTTTTCACTTAGTTTAGTTTCTTGTGGTAAGTATATGTCAACTTTGATTATTTCTATATGACACTTAAAAACCTATGTCATTTGTTAGGGGCATTTAGGCCCTTAATAGTCCAATTGAAAGTCTTCATGGATCTCTAAGAGAGGGGAATACTCCTTTAGATCTTAGCAAGTACTTAGATATTTGATAGTCCTTGTTCTTCAGCCTCCTCCTCACACTTTTTTTTATTTGTTTTCCTTCCACTCTTTTTTCTACTTGATTGATTGATAATTCCATTTGCAGATTGGCTAATGCATTGAGGGCCTAGTATGTCCAATTTGTCATCCTTAGATCCTTCCACATCAATCTCCCTTTTAATTTCAATATTTTCAAACTCCCTAGGTTGTGGAGGGTTTATGATAGTGTTGGTTCACAAATATGCATATCATTATACCCAAAAGGTGTGCACCACATCTTATGCTTAAATTCAATGAGAGATTTAGTCAAAAAATAGGAGAGTGATATTACACATTCCTCCCTTGCATTTCAAGCTTTGCAAAACCTAAGGGGGTAAACCTAAATAACAATAGATATGGAAATCATATATGGTTGCATCATAGTGCTTAACAGATAATAAACTTCATACAAATAACAAAGGTTTATATATTTACATTCATGGATGGTACAACCCTTGTTCTGAATTAAAAACCAGGTATGGAGTTGGAAGGTAAGAGTAAACCACTGACTAACCCTTCAAATATGCAACACTTGTTAAACCACTTGAAACAAGTGTGAGGACATGTAAATTTCCTACAAAATGAGATAAAAAGGTAAATAACTTCTAAGTAAACTTAAGCAAAGGGTAAGTGAGTCAACCTAGAAAAGATAATAAAATAATTAGATGGATAATGACCTTATTTACATTAAAAGATATATGTTATGTGTTAAAAATAAGACTTTAAGAGCTATACATTTAAATCAATCAACAACATTATTCTATATTTCTTAATAAAGAAAAATGAAATATATGTTATATGTGATAATTATAGTTTAGGAGCTATACATTTAAAGCAATCAACAACAATATTAATTGCTTATAGAGTTTAGGAGCTATTCATTTAAAGTAATTAACAACATTATTAATTATAGATAATAAAATGAAAGTTGCTATCAACATTTAACATGTTTATAAAATGATAAAGAGGTATTTTTAAAGTGTATCAAGCTTAAATTGTGATATTAATATCATATGTTTATAGAATATGTAGTGTTATCAAAATTAGAATATGCATAATACTAATATATCATATAAAAAATATAAATATTCAATGTTAATTGATAAAATTATAAATGTATGTCCCTACCAACCACTCAATAACATTGAATAACTTGGCCCATTTCTATACTAGTTAATAAATAAAAATAAAACTCTATAAAATGTGTGGACCTAAAATTTAGGTGGAACTATATATTTAAACCAATCAACAACACTCTTAATTGTTTACAAAATAAAATTGGTGCCAAGATGGCATAATACCTTGTCGATATCACATGTTGACCACATGCTATTTCTGCCACCTGACATGAATAGCTGACCACAACATATTCTACATAGCTGACCAAATTATTATATCTTCAAAGTTGTTTTTTAATACTGTTAACTATCCAAAATTTCACCCTCCTACCAAGTTGTGCAAACTCAACAAATTTGGAGCAACATGGGACTACTTTCAGGCTGTGGGTATCCTATTGTGAAAGTAGACCTCCATATTATGGGTTGGCTCCCCTTTTGGTGTCAACTAAACTATTCCTTGCTGGGAAAAGGAGAGAAAGAAACATGAAAATAAAAACTAAACCGCTATGGTGATGCACCTAATGTTATTTCCCAAAACCTATATTGTTGTTTTCACATGCAGTTTCATCAAAAGCTCAACTTAACTTGACACAACTTGAATATTTTAATATATTAATACATAAGTGTTTTGCAAGGAGGCTTGGTTCTCTTAACACTTTGTAAGGAAAGGAATTCTTTCACAACTAAAATATCTATTTGACCCATCACACAACTTACAACCTGCATAAATATATAGTTATTCTACCTAAAGGTGCTAAAATGAGACAAGCATTGAAGGAGTTACCAAAAATCACAAGAACATTCATCAATCACCACACTGCACTCAATAAAGTAGCTTCTAAGAAGGTAAAACACTGAATTTCATTAATAAAAATGGTGTTACATACTGATGTATATGTCTGATATTGAGTCACAATGCAGTCTCCTACTTGAAAAAGCTCCAAGATAAGCTACAATGCTTGCAGAAAGAAAGAAAGAAATCCTTTCCAAAAACCAGTTTGAAGATACTTAAGCAATTTTTGAAACAACTGCCTCACACATGTCCTTCTAGAAACCTTGGTCGGATGCAACATAAAGGCCAAAAAAAAACCTTCTAAAACTCCTCCAAAATCCCTCAAAAGTGAATAAAAGTCAAGCTCTAACCCAACCATACCAAAAGCATGACAAAAATGCCTCCAAAATGGTCTCATTCCCTCCAAAATAGTCAAAGATGACCCACACACCATTTCCATGTTGGTTCATCATCATTATGTCTCCAAGTTGTTCTGACTCATGCTTTTTGTGTTTACAAAGCACAAGATTCAACACCTCATGACTAAACCATATCAACACATGTTTTTTTCAATTTTGTATTTAAAATAACATTTAATTAAATGGCTTATAATTACACCATTTAACTAAATGGTTTACATTTGCAAGTAAATGCAAAAGGAAAATGCTCAAACATATCCCTTGACTTATTCTTTGAAAAAAAATGCTTTATCTTACATTATATACATTATTGAATAAGTGATTAAAATCCATCACGTAAAAATGCATTTTTACATTTCAACTTGATGCAAATAAAGCATAAGACATTGCTTTGGACGAAAGAAAAAATACATAAGTCATTTTTTTCTTTCCTAGACAAATGTATTAGTTTTGATGCAAATGTTTAATCATAAGGAAAAAAATACCTTAAGTTAGTTGGCATTTTAGGGTAGAAACCCTAAAAAAAAGCCATGCAAAAAATTGCAAAGCATTTCATTTGCAACATAGAGCTTTCTAGAAGCTCTACCTGCCGACATAGGGTTTCCTCCATGCTTTCTCTTGCACTTTTCATGGCAGATTCAGGAGTTATAGTGGCTTCATCAACAAATTTTCTCATAGAAAAACAACAGAAAATGTGGGTAAGCTCTCTGGACATTCAAATCCAACACCTTTTCTCATTTTTGGTGAATGAAAGAGCTATCTTGAGCTCTATTTTCTGTTGTATGTAATGGGAATGTTGTCTTTCTACAAAATTTTCAAATGAAATGCATTTCATTTTTTAAAAACTTCACCCCACATCTTCTACCCTTTTTGGGGTTACATTTTTTGTTTCATTTCCTGTAAAAGAAATGTGCTTCATTCGAGCCCCATCTTTGTATTTTGAGGTTTTCCTTCTATTTTCTATTGATTCTACAAAGAACAAGGGAGCCCACGTTCTCCTTGTGATGCCATGAAATAGTGGCTGACAATGCCATAATCACCTTTACCATGATATGATCATACAAGATTATAATATGAATGAGATTTCATGAAAGAGTGATCAATTAAAACAAGAGCTATCACAGTCAACTATTCCACAAGAAAAATGTTGCTGTGTGAAGAAAAACTGGATTGCAGAAATAATTCAAAACCCTTGAATAGTATGGGTATAATTCAAAAGGCTCTACACATTTTTCCCTTCATTTGCACTACCCCCCTTTTGATCTGGAAACCCTCTATTAAGCCTTTTATGGAAAAGGTTGTACATTCATCCATAACCAATATGTAGACTGTAGCAACGCCACCAGTACCAATGATATCCTTATTGTTCAAATTCAGTATCTTTTTCACCAAGGTTTCACATGTAAAGGATTCCTTTCTTGATGCTTTGAACATAACCATTTCACCACCTAACATGTCTTCACAAACACGTTGGTTTTGAGACCATCTCTAATAAAGCAGAAAAGCAACAATAATTTTTTAAGTGACAAATGCCAAGACACATATGGTGATATATAATCACAAATCACTTTTAGTCATGTTTGTTGTGTGAAAATCCAAAACCATGAGCTTCCAATATGATCAGCTGATTGTATCATCAAACCATAGTGCCATGGAAAAAATGGCTAGAAGATTGCATAATTTTGTAGAACACCTGCCATTTAACATGGTCATTTTGATGCTTATTGAAGTCACAGTCCCTCTATCATTTGAATCTTTGTCTTCTTAGCTATCTCTAGTTTCGACTTCAAGTTTGTTGTCTCTAAAATTTGCATATGGTATGGCTTTCATATGCACATTTACCATTTTGTTTCCACAAATTCATCTTGTGGATGTCATAGATTGTCACCTCTATACTATTGTTTGGTGTTTTGAAAAGGACATTCTACTCATGTATCAGACTGCTCTTTTGGTCTAACATGACTTTGTTAAGTGAGAATAGTTGATAACTTTGATGAATATCTGAGGCAAATTGAGAACAAAGATCATGTCATATAATTCCATTTAAAGTTGGCCGAGGCATTTCCATTCATTATACTTTGTCTCTAATCTATCACTAAAAGGTGTCATGAATACTTGATTCAAAGCATGTTTTAGGGCCTCTATGCACACAAATATAGAGATTGTCATTTATTTGGGAAGTCATCTTTCCCCTTGTCATTTATTGTCCTGTGACAATGATACTTGAGATGATGGTACTGCCTCTCTCAACTGCCACCCTGAAGGAGATATCTCCATCTGTAGGATTCTCCTTATGGGATGTGCACTATAACAGTCATATTTATCATCAAGAATTGATAACCCTAAAGTTAGAATTAATGCTATTGTCATTTCATGATGAATAGGCTGTCCTTACTATCTCATGCAACCAATCTCATTAAACAAACCATTCATGTCACTAAAGCTTT
>VDFB02047230.1:426610821-426711618 GCA_007258455.2 Sequoia sempervirens
AAGGCTTCAACACTATTCTTAATTGAGGTATGGCTTACCTGCAACAATTTTTTGTTATCCCCAATAATACCAACAACCTTAGCTTCAAGGACCTGCATTCTGACCTCGCACAAATCCTTGAAATCATTAAACAAACTTTCCAGATCCACCATTCTATCAATGAGGATGTCAGACATAGAGGCCTTCTGAGCATTCTCCATATTCGCCTTTAAGCCTCTTATCTTAATATTAATTTTATTAAATTCTTGCATAGTCCATTTGGCCAGTTTGAAGGTGCCCATAGCCCCAGCCTTCGCCATGTCCAGCAGGGCAAACATAAAAGTATCATCCTCGTCCAGGTACGAGAAATCCTCCGACAGAGGATCAATATTCAAGGGCGAATTA
The DNA here is from genome assembly GCA_007258455.2 of Sequoia sempervirens. Taxonomy (NCBI): domain Eukaryota; kingdom Viridiplantae; phylum Streptophyta; class Pinopsida; order Cupressales; family Cupressaceae; genus Sequoia; species Sequoia sempervirens. The sequence goes on from VDFB02047230.1 coordinate 426,611,206, forward strand.
ACATTTTTCTTTTCCTCCACATTTAGATCCTCAACCTCCTTCACAGGGGACACCTTCAGCAAGTCATGAATTAGAGAATCCTCCACTGTCACCATTTTATCTATAGGAACCATACCTTCCTCAATCTCCTTAGGGTCCTTGGTTGTAACAACAAAAGCCTTCTTCTTCAAATTGGCCAATCTCTTCGACAATCTTCTCAGTTTCTCAATCGACCCAACATTGACCTGGGCCCCAACCTTAAGAGCCCCACCAACAACACCTTTACCAACTGCCAATTTTGCAGCCTTGGGAGAGGACCCATCTGACCCAACCTCCATGTCATCACTCCCAGAAGAGGCCAGCCTCTTAGGTGCCCTATTACTCTTAGAACCCACCACCTTCCTTTTCTTGGAAGCCGAAGCCACGACCGCAGGGTAAGCATCTTCCTTGTCCTCATCCCACTCCTCCTTCGATGACGAGGAATCCAAATCCGATGACCTTGATAAAACACTAAAAACCTCTTCCTTTCCTTTGATGGCCTAAGTCGGGGTTAGAGACTGGACATGTTCCATAATAAGCAAAATAAGCCCTTTGTGGAGGATAGGGGCCCTCCTATTCTTCAGATGAGCATACACCGAGGATTCCAAAGAAGATAAAACGAAAAAAGGAAAATAAATAAATAAACCATGCCTGAAGTGATTCAGGAGAGTAAAGTGGTGACCAAGCAGAGCCTTGAATCTCCCTTCTAGCGTCACGTAATACATCATCACCTCCGCAACCCTAGCCCAGATTTTGTTGAGGGAGGTTCTATCATAGCCCCAGTTCTCCAACTTGACCAAATTCTTCCGCTCGTCATCTTTAAAAAACTAGGTCATCACTTCATCATAACTTTTTTGTCTTTGAAAAATTTCCTTCCCACAGTTGGCATGCCAGTAACGGTGGCAATACAGTCTTCATTCACCTCCACTTCCATCCCTTTCAACACCAGCTTGCGGTTATGCCAAAGCGAGACAAACTTGGCCGAGGCATTAGGGTCATGACCGTGTAATCTCTCTAAAAATGGAGTGAAGTTGCCATGACGAAGGATGTTCCTGAGCTTCTTCTTCCTCCGAATATCACCGCATGAATGTGGCTCCACTTTGCTTCTATCACCACCCATGGTAGCCCAAACAGAACCCACAAAGCCTTGGTGAAAGCTATCCAAACAAAAGCGCACAACCCATAAGACATCCAAAAAGCATGCCAAATGGGAATAAGTACAAGGCCATAAAAGCCACAACAACTTATTCGACTCCATCATTTCTTAAAATGTTTCTAGCATCATCGAGAATGATCGATCCTTCCTCCAACGAGCGAAATTCACTAAGGTTGACAACCAAATTGGAAAAAAAATCGGCAAGAGAGTTTCCTTCCCGATATATGTGAGAGACACGAGTCTCATCACAAGATTGCAACATCATTACCGTATCCTTTATTAGCTGATCCATGTTCTAGCTCAGGGGATGAGTACCACGCAAATAGTTTATAATATTCATTGAATCACCTGCCACCCAAACTTTGGAAAACCCCTTGCTAATAGCATATCCGACACTCATGAACGTAGCCTCCACCTTCGCGCCATGATTAATTGTTTAACCTAATGTACATGATTCCTTGTGATTAGATTATTTCCAAAAAATAATTAAACCTATTTAGTAGTTGAGCCTCTTGACCCAAATGTTGTGCATTACTAACATGTGTTTGGGATTCTTGTAGATTAGCATTTCATACTAAAATCAATGTTATTATAGTCTTGGTTATCCTTTTAATAGTTTATAAACTATTTTTGATACTCATAAGCTATTATTTTTAGTCAAGTTATTATCATCATGATAATATAGTTCCTCAACACCAATTGAGTCTTGCAGTTTTATAGCCAATTTTAAACACTCCTATATGTGTACTTGATAATAATCCTTATCTCCAAATTTTGTTCTACCATATTATAGTGTGGATTAGTGTTAGTGGATTATGATTGTAATTAATGTCAATATATCATTTGAACCTAGTGGTTATACCTTATTGTTGGTCGGCCAAATATGAGTTGGTTCCAACTCAAGTTGTCAAACTATGAAGCCTTTGTGCATCATGTAGGCAAGGCCATCAGAAATGAGCCCCCGAGGAATAGGTATGGCCTTTAGGACTTGTCCTTCCATAACTACTCTTGAGTTATTATTGATATATTTAGTTTGCATAGCATGTGACTTGATTGTGTCTTTAGATTATAAATATGTCAATAGGACTAATTAATCTATCCGGTCATTGTGATTCCTTGTTGCTCTTTGAATTCCTACTATATTTGTCAAAACAACTTGTATACTTAACTAAAGATTATAATACGATGGTCATTGGTTGTTATTCTTTCATGAAGCACGTGTATTAGAAACAACTTTTGTGAGTTAGTCTAGTGTATGTGAGTGAAATTTGAAATTTGTGTTGTGTCCTTAGTTGTAATTTGGTTATTTAGTTTTGGGCATTACATTCTATACATTTCTTTGTTGGATCTAAATATTGTGTGAATTCATTTTATTTAGTTTTGATATCGTCCTAGGTATAATCTTTCCACCGAGTGTATCCATAGGTTAAATCCCTCCCTGATATTAATCATGTTGACTCTACTTGATTTAGGAGCATGTCGAGGGTCATAAAATATTGTATTAGTTCAAAATATGTTTTATGCATAGTTCTTGGTTGCACTTTTTTTGTTTGTTATGTTTTGTGCACATGTCCTTAAATCAAAATATTGGTTTCTTTATTTTAGGACTTTAAATATGATTACGTAATGGTACATCTATTTTTGATGTTGCACATATATATTCTTTTATGTGAATAGATAGTTTGATATATGCATGCATCTCTTCAAGCAATAATTTATTCTAAACCTCATGCATTTTGGTTGGTTTTGCATCATTTTTGTTCTTATACATCTTGGGTGATGTGTTGGAAAAATGGAATAATCATTAACTTGTTAATGTGATAATTGATGTCATCTACTATTATGTATTAAAATAATTGTCATCTACCATTATGTATTAAAATAGTAAACTTAAGTTGTATTAGTTTATTTGGAAGGTGAAACATCTTGGGCCAATAACAAATATTATGTTGGAATTAATAATAAGCGAAGAGGTTGCGTGGTCATAATTAGATATATATGGGTGCTATATTGAAACACAAGGGGTTAGTTGGCACTAGATACTGGTATCCAAGGGCTATATATTGAGTAGAGTGTTTAAACATACATTAGCTTTAATGGAAAGTCAACCATTTCTTGGATGAACTAAGTGATGGTGATTAGTGGCCAATATTATATTTAAGGTGTAGAAATTTTATATACATTTATATTGTACCTTTTTTGTGAATGAGTAGCAAACCATTTTATAATGATAATATATTTTCTTTTAATAATATTGTTAATTCTCTAAAACATGAACTCTTTCATGTCTCATTATTTATTATTTTTGTATGTGAACTTTTTTCATTTGAACCATTAAAAACACTATCTAGGTTTCCATCATAGTAAGAATTATAAGTCTTAAAAAATGTAATTTATGATTCACATTCAAAGAAAAATTCTCACAATGCAAGGTGTAAAAGTTAAAATAGCCCACATAGTGGGTAGGAGAAATGATTAAAACAATTAGGGCACCATGTGATGATTTTATTGACACATTGAGAGCCATGCAAACTAAGATCAAATCCATTAAGAATGTGTAGAGGTGAGTATTATTTATGACTATGGATGTTTGTGATGATGATAAATAATATCAAGAATCATGTGAGGATAATAAATGAAATTTAGAGAAAAAAAATATTTACTAAAGATAAATTTTCTTTAATGCTAATGAAAATAGGGAAAAATAAGGCTTGATCTCCCAAGCTAATTTTTTTTTTTTTAAATATAGACATTTTTTGGAATGGATCATTAAGATGGATTCTTTTTAATCCATAATCAATTCAAATAATTTAAATTACACTACTATGAAGTTGAAATACATGATACTTTATGGTGGAATTTAATTCAAAAAATCATGTACAAAGGGGGAAGTAAAATATTACTTCTTGGGATTATTTGGTCACCAACTTGAAACAAAGGTTCATACCTATTAATTATTCATGAGTTCTATATAAAATAATCTATAATTTGTACCAATGAGAGAGAATAATAAAGGAATAAATTTAGAGGAGATTATTCACCCCAATATGAATACATTGATAATGTGGAGAATGACATGATGAAGGTATCAAGGTGTGAATGGTTTGTTTGATTCCATTCCGGGATAAATTTTTTTATTATAAATTCATTACATAGAGGAAGTTTATTATTTTAAAATATGCAAAAGGGAGAAGTTTTCCTAAATAAAAAAGGGTGTGCACAATAAAGACCAAGATAGAAAGGATAAAAATTCATGGAAGACAAACCACACACAAAATGAAATTATTAAGTTCGTAAATGTTACACATAGAATAAAGGAAGATAAACCTTTAGGAAAAGTGGAGTAAGAGGAAATGTAGGTCATGGTAAGCATTCAATAGAAATTTCTTAAATGCAGTCAAGAAGGTCACTATGAATTATATATTTTAGATGTTACATGAGAAAGAGGTTGCAAGAATGAATATGTACATGTTGTACAAGGAGGAGAAGATATGTTGGAAAGTGATGTAGATAAATTTAATCTCATCTAGGGAGAATTTGATGATACACAAGGTTATTCTTAAATTCACATATGATGACAATAAAACCATGGTTGTGGGAGAGTATCTTCCACATTGAGCGAGGAGGAAAGTGTTTTAAATTAATAATTGATAGAGATGGTCAAAATACCTTAAATTTTTCATGGATATGGTTTATAAATTAGGGTTAAAAACTATCATTCACCCAATTCCAATAGAATCTCTTGGTTACCAAAGGAAAATCAACTCATAGTAAGATAATAGTATCAATTTGTATTCAATATTGGAGGATATGTAGATGATATGTTTTTTTTTATCTAAATCTAATGGATTCATAGGTGAGTGCAAGACCATAATTTTAACTAAAACATCCTTAAGTTGTAATAAACATGCTAAAAATAGACTTAAATTGATTTACGTAATAAACCAGAGCACTTACATATAAAATATGCAAATAAAGGGTAGTAATTAAAGATGCATAAAATTAAATGTAGATTATAAATAGTAATTTTTTAGTAATTTCAAATTGATTAGGTAAAAACTAAAAGAAAGAGGAGAGGCTGCATGCAAATAGAAGAACTGAACATTTATAATTTTAGATTATTGGTTGCAAAATAAGAAGCAAAGAAAATATTTGTGTGGAATGATGAGGAGGTCAGTAATGTAGGATAGAGAAGTGACAAACTTGATGTCATGTGAAGAATGAGGCCATGAGAGGCCCCACTTGATTGTAATTATAATTGAATCAATAAAAACCAAGTTTGCTTGCAATTGTTACTTATTTGAATGTTGGATTAAGGCAAAGTTTTGCATGTGAGTTTGATTTTGTGTTTGTGAATGGTCAAATTGAGAGAGGGGAGTACCCTCTACATCACACTAAGACACCTCTTAAGTGATAATTAGGGAGTAAGTCACTAAATAAAAGAGTCTAAAAAAAAATGATGACATACTCATGTAGAAAATAAAATTCTCTCACAAATGGAGTAAAGAAGAAAGTCTTATGGGAAAGATTCTCTCCAAAAAATAGAACTATATACAAAAGGAAGGATAAATCAAGACACCCCAAGGACAACTTCCTTCAGCAAAATAATTTTTCTTAATGAAATATGACAAGGAAATTATTAAGGTTTAGTAAATATGCACGAACCTACTCTTGAGTAGATGAATAATCTAAGGAGAGAACATTGTCATGGATAAGATATCAGATGAATGTACATGTTAATGTTGAATTGATTTATCCTCTATTTCTCAACTAGGTTGTGTGGGACATGGATGGTAATTTGGTAGTCACACCAAAGAATATTAGGATGATAAAGTGGTAGACCAAAATCTATCACAAGTTGTTGAAACCATAGTACCTCATGATTGGCAAAAATTGTACCTCTATACTTAGCCTCAATGAATCATAATTCAAGAGTGTATTTCTTCTTGCAAGACCATTCAACTAGACTAGAACCAAGGAGAAAACATAGAAATGGACTTCTATGAGTCAACATCACCTACCCAATTTGAGTTAGTGTAGCTTGGTATCAATGAAGCTCCTAGTGTGTATTGAATGTCAAAATGTGTTGTACTCAAATATACCTCAAAAAATGATTAGACACCTTCTAATGACTCTCATGATGATCAAATGAAAAATTCAAGAAAATACTAATAGAAAAGGTGACATGAGGACAAGTTCATGTCAAATACAAAATAACACTAAAGGTGACATGAGGACAAGTTCATGTCAAATACAAAATAACACTAACTAATTGTTTGTACAAAGTAACATCAACACTAGGTGTTTTGAAGGTGGTAGTCAAAGTGACACCAAACTAAACATTGTAGGATCAAGCCCAAAATAAATTATATGGAAATGATGAATCAAGTCAATGACACATTTTTGTTGGCATATGGAGGTCCCTTCATTATACTAGATAATTTAAAAACTAAGAAAGAAATGCATAATCCCAAGATCGATTATGTCAAAGTGCTCCATCAAGTTGTGTCAAATACTTTGAAGCATGAATATGGAACCACTAGTGGGAATAAAATAATCTAAATATAATACTAGTATTAAAATATCATCTCCGTGTCTCTAGATGTATACTATATGATCTGAGTGGTAGCAATTGAAACTAGATGCAAGCAAGAAACCATCAATGTTCTCATACCAAGCCCAAAGGACTTTTTTGAGACTATAGAAGAAAATTGTAACCTAAAATCAAATGAAGAGTCATGTACAAATCTGTTGGCAGATGTTCAACGCTCCCCTCGGGGTTCGCGACATGGACTAACTGCCTCCCGTGGATCCATTAATTTTGGCAGTTGTATCAGGCATTAACAGGTTGTGTAATGCCTCCATGATTTTCCTTTTATGACATTTTGGGTATTTGAATTTAATTGACTTAAGGATGCTGCTTGATTGTAGACTCAAATGGAATTGCTTGCAATATATGAATGAATATAGATAATAAAAGAAAATAAAACTTCTACAATTCAAAAATAATATATATATATATATATAAATAAAGGTGGAGTGACGCATAATCATGGTGCAATTTGAATTGAAGAGATAATGTTAAAAGTAATACATTAAATATTTTAACGGTTGATTTCATTTATGCATGCAAAAGCTTTGCATAGCGGTTATACTCATTTAAGAAAGCATAGTAGAGAAGATGTGAAGGCGCAAGATGCTCGCATGCAAAAGGAGGAGAAAAAGGTGGAGATCCTCCATTATCTGTAAAAAAAGGCCTATTTTTAGAAGAGGGTAAGATGGATTTGGTGGGGCTGTGGTGAAGCGGCCAGGAGGCGCTGGTAGTGGGAGTTTATGAGCATTAGAGAAGTTAAGAAGGTTAATGCTGCCGCCAAGGTGGTCGATGCAGGATTCATTGAGTATGATTCGAAGGATAATCCCATTGTTACTATTGATAAGAAGAAGATTGAACCCATTCCTGCTCTCAATCACGAGGAGATCGATTACGAGCCATTCAATAAGGGTTTTTATGAGGAAGCGCCTTCCATTTCAGGCAGAGTAGATGATGGTGAAAGTTGAGGAATCTGGTGTGCCGCATGCGTAACACAGTTTGCGCGGAGTTTTGAGTGTCTCTGTGGGAGATGGAAAAGAGATAGTTGGAGGCACAATTGTTACCAATCGCTTTCGGACTGAAAGAGAGAGAAAAGAGAGGTATGTAAAAAGTTATTTTTTGGCAATAAATGTGTGAATACTTCTATTCCTGTATTTGAATATGAAAACTGTTAATAGGATCAGGAAAATAACGACCTTACTCAGAGCTTATGCGATTTGTGTTCCTACTCTTACAAATTGCTAAGACAACCTTTTTCCTGTTCTTTAGATAATCTGTAATCCCGTCATTATAGTGTAGACCAGCGTGCAAAATTTGCTTTCTCTTCTTTCAAAAGGTTCACTTTTAAATTGATCTGAGTCTTCATTGCACTCTGATGCGTGTAAATCTTCTTCAATATTTTGGACTGTGTCCCATATCTATGCTTTCGCATTCTGCATTTATGCCTGTTCCACCACTCTCATTTAGGCACTAGGACATCAATGTGAGCCTGATTTATTAATACCTTGCTTTTAAGCAATTTGCCAAGCTGATTTCTCGATTTGTGCATAGATCTCTTGTGTTTGTGAACGCGGTTTGTTTCACACATATGAAGCATGTACCATTTTATGGTCTTCTACCTGTCTACACGCAGGTTTCTTTTAAATTCTCTATCTGTCGTCATTCTCCTTACCAACTAAACCTCATCACACCTGCCACATCTGCATAGGTGTTTATGAGAAGAACATATGATGCAACATTGTTTAAGATCCAAATAAGGATGCAGAGTCACTAGGATTACTCCTAAGTGTACAACACATATAATCTACCCACCTTGCCTGTAATCTCTTCTAGATTACGCATCTTCTCTTCTTTCAGTATAGTAGATTTTTTAAAAATTTGTCTGTGTTGTTGCTAACCTTTCACAATAGAGGTAGATAAATGATTCTTTTTCCTCTGCAATAAAATTAAGACTTGAATCTGGAAGTACCCTGCTACCTTTGCTTGCTAAGCCGATTCCTCTGCATCCACATAGCCCCTGATGAACTCTTTTCTATTTGCAAGTCGGAACAATGTCTTGAACCCACTCGTTCTAGCTTACCAGCGCCACCCCTGCATGACATTTAATCATCAGATTAGTTCCTCTCTGTAGTTTCGGTGATTTTAAGACTAGAGGATCTTGCAGTCGATGGTGGTTTGTACTCATTTCAATCTATACCTTATTTCTCCCTGATTCGTTGGGAATCTCTCACAGATGCAACACTCGGACATAGAAGACTGTAGAGGTTTAAAATACCTTTCTGATTTCTTTGGCAACTTTTCACATCTGCAGCACTTGAAAATAGTATGTTGTAGAGAATTAAATAACCTCCCTGATTCCTTTGTGTACCGTAACTTTTATATCTTCTAATTATGGCAAAAATCCTCTATCTTTCTCTCTTGTTGAATGCTCTTACCTTGTTCCAAAGCTTCCATTTTGGTACAGCGAAGGTGCTGTAAAGGTCGTGGCTTTTGATTTACATTTATCAATTGCATTTGCTTGAAAGTTTCTAAAGCCGCTTCAACAAATCTATTTCGTGCTTATTCTGTGATTTATTTTCCAATAGAAATGGTGATCTCTTGATATTCGATACAAGGAATTCCCTCATTTTGTAACCGAAGTGTTTGATAGTTTTCTGGCGTTAACCATTCCTCATCAAAGAGAATTATGCAGCCGTTATTTTCCTAAGGTCTGCCCATAAGAATTCAAGATAGTTTAATCATTTGTGGTACAATAAAGTTTTGGTAATTAAGTATATGTTAATGCTTAGTTAAGCTTTAAGATTTGATTGTATTTAATAAATGAATGGTGAGAGGGTTTTAGGAAAAGATAGTTTTGTTTATAATCAAATGGATATGCAAATAAGAAAATTAGAGAATTATATTGAAAGGGAAAGCAATTGTTTTTATTAGAAGAATTGAAGGATGTAATCAAATAAGGGATTTTCTTTTATGATCTTTTAAATAAAGTTTCTTCCCAGTTGTTTAAGTGGTTCAATTTGTTATTATGTGTGGAGTTCTTAATATGCATGCATAATTATGAGTGGTGGTTATTAAAGAAATTGGTGTCCTATATACTATGGGTTTTAGTAATAGGAAATTTTGTCTGTGAGAGTTAAGAAACTAGATAGATAGCAATATAGGGAGATTGATTAGGAAAAAAAAATGGTTTATTTATATTTCGGAAATACGAAAGGGTTTGACTAAATAAACATATTAATTTTTTTAAGAATGATAGTTTCCCTTACAAATATATAATAGTTGATTTATCTGTTATTTTAATGTGTGGGTGGCCTTTTCTTGTGAAGTTAGAGGTTAGTAATGAAGATTTAGAAGTCCTCTGAAGTATAATGCTTTTGACATGTTAGTGATAGGAGTCTATCTATGATAACATGTATTGAGATATTTAACTTCTTTGGTTACTTTAAATGTTCTTATAAGCTTGAGGTGTTAGTGAATTAAATGGTTGAATTTAATGATTCTATGGAGTTATGTCTTCCTCTTTTGATTAGTTTTGAAACGATGGGATTTATGTGTTGACTTGGAGTAAAGTCATAGATAATGTTGTGAACTCGTTTGTGCTGTAATGGTTATTAAGAAGATCTCATTTTTATGATTGATTTTGTATTGAGTTGTCTATGTTGGTTTTGATTGAGGTTGTTGATGTTGTCCTCATTATTTTACTCTTGTGTTAGCTTTTTGAGAGTCTTTCAGAGGTTTGAGGGGAGTAAGATTCTTCTTGCTTGAGTTGGTATGGGGGTCCGACGATCTAGGAGGATCCACCTTGGGCAACCCATATCAAGCCTTGAGAGTGTTTACATGAGTTTCATGTTGTTTCATCTCATAGTGGATGGTTTTATGATGTTATTTTGATGATGGTTGACCTTTACACTTGGATTGTATTTATGTGGGTTTAAGCCTTGCACTTGGAAGTGATTTTTGTTACTTTGAAGTTCTAGCGTGAGATGGATCATGCCTCACCCAGTGTAGTTATTTTGTTTGGATTTGGTACCTTGTGCAAGTTGGCTTGCCATTTGTGATTTTGAGATATTGTTGCAAGTTAGGGGAGTGGCTCTCAATGGGGGTTCGACACCCAAAGTGGCTGGTCCACGGTAACCCTTGGGAGTTTAATCAAGTGATAACTTAATTAATTAATTAGGGGTTTTGTGTAGTTTTCACACATTAATTCGGATAATGTAGCCTCACTCATGGGCCCAAGTGCTTGTTCAGGCTTGGGATGAGTGGGAAGGTCTAGAATGGCAAGATCATATGCCTTGCCTTTGCATAGTAATTGTGCAAGGTAGGTTGATCTCGCATAGTGAGCATGGGGGTCTGGCGACCAGTAGAGGTTACCAAGGTAACTCAGGATGAGGGCCGACAGCCTAGGAAGGTTATGCTAGGGTAACCCATGACTACCTATGCAATGACACTCCACCCTTTAACAACCTTGTATGCTTTGTTACCCCTCTTGTTCTTGAGCCTCTGGAGGCAGATGTTGTCATGTGTTCATTGATGCTTGGTTATGTTGTCTTAGATTGGTTATCTTTTGTGATGAATGTCAAATCTTGTGTTATTGTTGTTCGCATTGTGAAGTCTTGAAATCCTTGTTTCGTTTGATGGTATTCGTTGAGGTCCTTCTTGTCTTCTCCTAGCACGGGGGGTGGGCCTTCGGGTCCACGTGGTCGGGTGGAACGTGCTATGCACCCCTTTGGGTCCCCAGCCATTGATCGAGTTGTGTAGAGATGCACCAGCTGCAGTGACACCAGAGATGTACCAGTATTGAATCCTGATATGGAACTTTGTATTCATACGTTCCAGATGTATTCATCCATGTTATTATACTCTTCATAGTTCATGTTGGGAAGCAACATTGTAATATTGTAATCCTTGAGTAATGTATCTTCATATTATTAATGTATTGTCCATGATCATGTTTTTGATAAAGGAAAAAAAAGATTTTGAAGGGAGTCGAAACTCTTTAACAAAAAAGAGCAAGGCTACAGAAAAGACAGCATGTAGCCAGCGAAAAAGACCAGCTCCAAGACAAGACCATTCAAGATTTACATTTTACACTTTTCTTGTGGGAGCGGAGAGTCATGTCGAAAGAAGGCCTAAAGGATTTATCTTTTTTGCCCTTAACTGTGATCCAACCTTCTTCCACATGCGTTGCCTTACCATGCCATGCCAGCTCGCTGCTTTCATGAAGATGAAAGCCAACAACCAAATTATTAGGGGTTTCATCTTGATTCCTTTGCACAGATAAAGACTTTTCTAAAGAGCCACCAGATGGGGAAGTCGATGCACTTTCACCTGAAAAGTAATTTATTATCTTATGGATACTGGTATCTTTCATGTTTTGTAAAGATGTTAATTTGAAAAGTAATGTAGTCATGTAACCCCAAGGGACTTTGTTATATGTTGTTCATATATAGTTACATTTCAAGTGTTGAATGTTATTATCATGTTGCATAAAAGATACTTTAAAAAAAAATTGTGCCCATAATGTTAGATGTTTTAGTTTCCTTTGGGATTGTGTGGCGAGGCATTACAGGGTGATCTTTTGGTGCAACGACAATTGTGGGGCCAAAAATTGGTATTAGAGCCAAAGGTGTCATGTTCGAATCCCCTCGGGGAATGTTGAGGGGGAGTTTTTTGTTGGCAGATGGTCAGCGCTCCCCTCGGGGTTCGTGACATGGACTAACACCTCTAGTGGATCCATTAACTCTAGTAGTTGTATTGGGCATTAACAAGTTGATCTTTTGGTGCAACGACAATTGTGGGGCCAACAAAATCTTGGAGGTTCCTCCATGTAGATATCTTCATGAAAATCATCGTGTGAGAAAACACTCTTAACATTCATCTAATACATTGGCCATCTCTAAGATGCAACAATAGAAAGAATAAGATGAAATAAATCAATCTTACCAATAGGGGAAGATATATTAAAGTAGTTAATATTATCAACTTATGAAAACATATTAGCTACAAGATGTTCCTTACATATTATAATGGAACCATCCATTAAATACTTGGTCCAATACACCCACTTGCACCGAACAATATTTCTTCTATAAGGAAGAGGAACCAAATCCCATGTATTATTAGATTCATCAAGGAAGAATACTCCACTACCATAGTACAATCACTTTGAAATGCTAGAAGGCTCTAAAAAACTCTACAAATACAAAAATATAGAATAACTTAAAACACTAGTGCCAAAAGTCTATGAGTGAGTGCAATGATAATTTAGGCTAACCAACTAAAGATCTAGCTTCTTGAATAGTATTGTGGGACCACATAGGAAAACACAAGTGGTATGAGGGTGGAAGTTGGGGTGTAGGTGGTTTAGTACCATCATCTTAAGTATCCTCAAGTTCAAAGGTATCCTCATAAGATGAAGGAAAAGTAGGCAGTGAAGAAGAATAAGGTGATGGAGGATCCATATGTGTGAAATAATCATCAAGTTAGATATGTCTATGAAAGTAGAAAACTCTAGTGACATGATCAAACAATTGATGATCCTTCATATCCTTGAAATAAATAACAAATATGTATGGTTGAATCTTCTTCTCCATTTCCTTATATTAGCCATTTGATATTTAATGCCCAATCCTCTTTACCAAATACCATAAAGAAGGAAATGTCAATTATTATTGGACCAAACCTCCTCTAGAGTAATATTTTGAACTACCTCATGGGAAGTTAATTTTTGAATATAGTTGGATGGAGACACGAGTGGAGGAAGTTAGACAGGTACGCCTCATTCAGTGCAGAATCTTGAGGTAGTTACTTGCAATTGCTTTGCTTGAAAGTTTCTAAAGCCTTTTCAATAAATACGTCTTGTACATGTCCTACATGAGATGACATCTATGTGAGGCATTCTGTCAAGCAACCTCTTATCTTGTCCTATTATAGGCATGAAGGTGAACCCTGCACTCTTAATGATCAATTATATATGTAATACAATAAAGGCTACGTGTGTGTGAAGTATGTGTAGCCCTCGTTCTCCATACCTGTGTGGCTGCAGGCACTTAGAACGCAAGCTAAGCTTACAGCGATAGGACGTGTTCCTAAGTTCTCCTTTAATTCAAAGGTTTGTTTTTTTTTGAGTTTCCTTGCAAAATCCATTTTGTGCACATTTCTTTGGAATATTCTGTCAAACAGTTCGCGTGCCTTGCTGCGGCAGCGCTCAAACTGACTGTGGAGGGTGTATACAATTTAAATAATCTCCCTAATACCATTCGTAGTCTGTCACAGTAGCAGCACTTGAGAATAGAATGTTGTAGGGATGTAAATAACCTTCCTGATTCCGTTGGCAACCTGGCACTTCTGCAGTACTCGAAAATAGAATGTTGTAGAAGTTTAAATAAACCTGTTTCCCTTGTCAGCCTATCTCAGCTGCAGCGTTTGAACATAGTAGGAAGTTTAAAGGTTTTGATAACCTATTTGCCTCGCGCCTTCACCTGCCGATTGCTTTTGCTTGAGAGCTTCTAAAGGCTCTAAACAAATCCGTTTTGTGCTCATCCTGCAACCTTGTATTCCTGGAGATGCCTGCTTTTCCTCCATTTAACTCGGCCTTGGGTTTCTGTTTCACTATCTCATCTTCATCATCGTCTATATATGAGTATGCAACATCAGTGCATACATTGGAACTAACCCCAGTTGCAGTTTCAAGCCCTCTATCCTTAACAACCACCGTGTCTGCAAGGAGTGATGAATAATTCTGTGTTTTGGAGTTACCAGTCTGCCACTGCAAATTCTGAAACCCAAGCGATACTTTAAATCCTTTTTGTGCATATCCGGCAGTCATTGCATCCCTTGAGATCACATTCTTAGAGGCATTCTGAGAACAGTTCACATGCCTCGTCATAGTGTTCATACTATGGAGGGTGTATAAATTGAATAATCTCCCTGATATCATTCCCAACCTATCCCAGCCCAAACATGGCAACACACAATCCGGTGGCCACTGGGTTTCGTTGACTGTTGCCTGTAGTAGCAGCCAGCGGTGTCATAATCACCGTTACTATGATAAGACTGTGCAAGATTATAATATGAATGGGGTTTCATGAGGAGGCGGTCAGTTGAAACTAGAACTATCTCAGTCAACTGTTCCTCAAGTTGCCTTTCTTAAAATTTCCAAAAGCCTTCTCTACTTGCCCTTGCTGGCATATATATATATATATGGCCTACGGCTTTTAAGCTTTCACAGTTCTCAGGGTGGACCTCCTGAACCTTTGCAAATTTGAGGGAGAGCTCTTGAGATCTCCTAGCTTCATTTGATCCGTTCTCCTGCACTGGAACATAACAGGAAGTTTAAAAGTTTAAATAACCTCCCTGGTTCGTTGGCTCTACACCCGCCAATTGCATTTGCTTGAAAGTTTCGATGCCATTCATTTAATCCATTTCATGTATATCCTGCAATCATGGCATTCCATGAGATCACATGTCTTTGAGGCACTTACTTCTGAATCAGTTCGCGTGCTTTGTTTAGGCTTCCACATTTTGCATAATGTGTAGCAGGGCACTTGTAACTACTACTTCTGATAAAAAAATAAAAATAAAATAAAATTCCTGCTTATATGCTTTAATGGATGTACCTTCGTTATTACTAGATATTTGCTTCAGTGCATATTACTATTATTATTTTCAGATTGTTTCATTTAGCATCACCAGTAATCTCCACAAGAACATTATCCCTGTTAAAATGATGGAAATGGTTCACATCTCTCAGAAAAATTTCTCATGCAACAATCTTGGAGATGATTTTAGATGCAATGAAGCAATCAGAACGTACTCGAAGGTTCTTAACAACTCTATTAGTTGTTCTAGGGACCATGATTAACAAATCAAACACAATTGTTTACTTTTCACCTTGATGGCAGATAAAAAGGTTTAGATAGAAAATATTAGTAAATCTAGTGAAGTTAATAAGAATGTTACTACATCCTAATTATTAATAATTTTATAATCAAGTCAATAAAATATTTATTATGTTAGTATTATGTTAATACTATTCATTTACTTATATTTTAAGGAATCATTAATGAAGACTTAAATATTCGTTAGGACTTATCACCTGAGGGTAACTAGTTAATGAAATGATGGATCAAATATCATTCTTGCATAGATAAGTAAAAAGGGGAAAAATGAATAGGCTATATTGGGGCAATTCCATATTTGAATTGAGATCAATGATTGTATTTAATAAAAATATTGTTTTAGTTAAGAATAAGATAAGTGGTAGATTTTAATATGAGTTCTGTTATGGAAAATATATTTGAGTTTTGTTATTGAAGAAGGTGATAATGCTATTTATATAGAGATATATTAAGGTGGTAAAAGATTTTTGTTCCTTAAGACTAAATGATTGTCTTAGAAAGTGAATTAAAAATAAATAGTTGGAAAAAGGTCAAAGTGGTTATGTAGTGGTTAAGAGTATTATAGTAACCATAGTTGGTCAATGAAGCGAATGAATTAAAATAAGTTAAAAGAAAATATTAATTTAGGGTTACATTATTATGTAAGAATAGTAACTTATCTATAATAAGTTGATTGAAGGATTTGATTTATATCTCAGCTAGACAAATAATCTTTTATTTGTAATAAGGAAGTGAAGTAATATACATATGCATATATATCAACATTAAGTTTATTTTTGTTTTTATTTAATTAAGAGAATATTTATGTACTTGAAAATAGTTGATCTTATTGGATTAGATAATACATGTCAATTTTCATCATGGGTAATTGATTAATTTTCTAATTGAAAAGTGCAACAAATGTCTATAAAACTAAGTAGTCTGTTGAACTGATATAATCAAATGGGTATCTTGGCTTGGCTTCTATAAAAGTTCCTTTGTTTGGAATTAATATTGGTCTCAAGAGTTGGGTAAATTGTGTTAAGTGATGAAAATTAAGATAAATGTTTTAAATGATTCTTATAGTGGGGTACCAATAAGTGGTAGTGATTATTTTAAAGACTTTGTAAAGAATGTGTTATATTTTAAGAAATGATATATATATATATATATATATATATATATATAGGTTATTATAAGAATTCAAAATTAGATTTAGGTTATCATTGGCATTGAGTATTATTATCTAAATGGTTTAGCATGAAAATTTAGGGTTTATGTAATAAGTTTTAGGAAAGGGGCTTTAATGTTCTCCCATGAATGAATTTGGTTTGATTGTTGTTCAATGTGAAATGATTTCTATTCTACGAAGTGATCATGTTCGTGATGAAAGTTATTTAGTCATTTGTGAGTACTCCTTTTGTGTTATTTCTGATTGAGGAGACTTTATGCATCTACTTTATTTTAGTGATATCTTGGATGAGTTGGGAACCCGTAAATGTTTAAGTCACTCCCTTTTGATAAGTTATGGGTGTAGATTGTTAGGCTTCCTGAGGCAATGGGAAACCTGTCATGTGTTGCATTTTTAGACCTTTGTGATCCATTGATCGTATTCTTTTTCTTGAGCTCTTATGGGTGTTCCTTGTTCCATGATTTTCCTTTCCTTTGGTTATGACTATGAGCGAGATGGTTCATGTCGCGCAAGTGTATTTGTTTTGTGATCTTTATGCTTGGTACACCCTTGTCGTTGTGAGTCTTGTTTCAGAACTATTTGGGAGAGTTTCCTAAACAAGCGAAGTTGTACTTGTTTAATGTTGTTTATGCCAGTGTTGAGTTAGCCTTGTCTACTTGACCTTGTTTGGATGTGGATCCTTTCTTGTCATCTCCTAGCAAGGGGGGTGGGCCTTTGGGTCCACATGGTTGGGTGGAATGTGCTATGCACCCCATTGGGTTCCCAGGTCGTGTTCGTGATGCGGAAGCGGATGAAGAGTTTCTAGAGCTTCACGTTGTTGAAGACTTTTCCTCACTTTGTACCTTATTCTCCTTTAATGTAATTATTCTTGTACTTGATGTACTCTTCCCGTTGTTATAAGGGAAGCATTATGTAATGTACTATTGCATCTTTGATGTGTTATATCTATGAAAATATGTCCCACAGTTGTATCATGGAACTATAAATTAAATTGTAATAAAACGATGAATATCTTTTCCACTCTTTTGATCATTAATAGTTGTATGTCATCATTATGTAATCTTGGTTGTTATTCACTTTCGTTTAATAAAAGTTTGTGATTCGTAATGACCGTTTCGTGTACCCCAAAGGACGTGAATGACTTTGTAATTGCATAATTGATTTTCATGTAATGTATGTACATATTCATCGTACGCAATGTTTCGCTTTAAAAAAAAAAAATTGTGGTGTTTTGTTGTCCTTTGGGGTTCACATAGCGGGGCATTACAATGATAGTTTAAGAGACTTTTGATAATTCTATTAAAAATAGTTTAACAGACTTTTGATAATTCTATTAAAAAATAACTTTGAAGAAATAACAATTTATTAATATTGATGATTAATTTAATAAGTACTAATATAAGAAAGCTAATTTCTTAATTTTATTTTAAAACATGTATCTTTTTAGTAACACTATATTTTTTTCAAATTAGTAGATGTGTTACATAAAAAAAATTGAAAAAATACATTAAAAGAAATCAGACATATTTTTCATGCCATATACATTGTTAGATGCATCATCACTTGAATACAATTGAATTTTACAATCCATTTACAAACAATTTTGATATTCTTCTTGTATTAATAATAACATTAAAATACATAAATATCATAAAACTATTTTAGTTAATAATGGTTATTTTTTATTTAGTTAAGAGCTATGTTATTTTAGTTCAAAAGTATATTATTACACAAAAGAGACCTTCACTAAGGAGTTTCATGTCATGAATTCATATATAAAAATTTCTCAATTTAAATTTGACAAATTTTTTTTTTTGATAACTTAATGCAATGTTGTGAGGCCACACCCACATATTGATACCAAAAAAGATTACAAAGCTAGCCCCTTACATATAAATTTGAAAATGATAAATGTTTAATTTAATAAACATAATATTGATGATACATTATTAAATAAGAAAAAATCAAATTAAAATAACAAGATAAAATAAAATAAAATAATAATTTATAAGTAGAATAAAAAAATAGTCAATTTAGAAAAATAAAATCATTTTTAGGTAAAAGTTAATATAACTAATTTAATATAGAAATCTTGAGATTATATTTCTTTATAAGATATTTATACTAGTTTATTACATATACACATACACATATATAAATTTTAATTTTTACTAAAGAATTAAAATATTTTATCATTACTTTATTTTTATTTGAAAAGATATTTTAGTTTTTTGGATAATTTATGTAACATTTGATTTATCATTTAATTTAATTTTATAATGTTCAATTAAATTATAAATAGATAAAAAGAGGATATAGCTATTTTTTATTTACTTACAGGTTTATTTTATTATAATTTTTTTTAATTTACTATATATGTAAACAATTGGTGTTTTTAATTTTATTTTATATTGCCATTATATTTAAAATAATGGTGACTTTGTAAATATTTGAAGCTTGCAACAAAACCATCTTTTCAAATTAGTTTAATTTTGAAAATGGTGCACAACTGAGTCAAAAGCAATGAGCAAAATGAAGAAGGATCATGGAGAGCACAGAGAAATGAAGGATATGAGAGAAGCCCAAGGGAAGGAAATAAAAGACCGAGGCAAAGCTCGTAGAAAAGGAACAATTACCAATGGTGGTGGGATAACAAGTGTTGGCAAAGGAAGGATTAGCGATCGAGGGATGGACATCAAAACCCTAACTCATAAAATCTTGCAACTAGTGCAAATATGGTCCCCCTCAACAACAAACCACCTGATAAGTGTGTTTCCTTTGTTATTGATAATTATTCTTGGAAAAAAAGGTTTAATAAATTAAAAGATAATGCTTTCTTTATAAAATGGATGAGAGAATGGCCATCAAAGAGTAGAATTTTGCATTGGTGTCGCAAACAATGGGGAAATGAAATCTCCCCAATAGCGCTCCCAAGGGATTTCTTCATGCTAGAATGCCAAATAGAGGGGAAAAAAGAAATTTTAAAAGGTGGAATGTATCTGATGGATGGTTCTAGTATTTTCATAAAAGACTAGGAACCAATTTTCAATCCCCTAAAACAAGAATTGGAAAAATTTGTGCAATGGGTAAGGTTGTACAACCTCCTATAGGAGTATTAGGATCTAAAAACTCTAGAATAAACAAGAAATAGATTGGGATTCTTTATAAAGGTGAATGATAGGATAGTAGAAGGATACTTTAGAATCTACATGAGGATATGTGTCAAAGTGGCCTATAATGAAAGTATCTCGAAGGACGTCAAATCATAACAAAAACTACGTTATGGAGATAAAAGGTGGAAAAAGACATCCAAACATGGTGGCGTCAAGGTTTCCAAACCCACATGAACCTAAAAGATGAATGTACAAAGTAGAAGGAAACTAGGAAAGAAGATGGAGAAGTGGACAAAATTAAAAGGGGCGAGAAGGAGGAAGATGAAAAGATGGTACCTTCGAAAAGCATAATGGGTGGTTCTAGAAAAGAGATCATTGCAATAGAAGGTGAAGAAGGAAATGATCATGAAGAGGAAGAATTCCAAACCTTGGAGGATCAAAAAATAGATAGCACTGTGTTTCACCAAGGAAGAAGGAAACAGAGGCCCCGACAGTAAGGGAAGAAAAAGAAATGGAAGTGACAGTGTGGAACAAGAGGAGGGAAAACGAAAGCTTAGGAGAAACATCTTTGCTAGAGGAGGAAGAAGAAATAGAGAGTGAAGAAGATGACATAAATTCATGGGAGGAAAGGTTACTGGAACAAATAGAGTCAAAGGTAAAGAAACCAAAAATGGGGGAGAAAGGTGTTAGGGGGAGGAAAATAATCAAGGAAAAACTGGAGATATCAAGTAATGCAAAAGGATAGAGAAAACTGAGATCAGGGAAGGGAGGCCCCCTTCCAGAGGAGCCATGATTATCCTAATGTGGAATACCAGGGGATTAAATGCCCCTGTCAAGATGCACATGCTCAAGTGCCAAATTGATTTGAGCAAGCTAAACATTGTGTTACTTTAGGAAACAAACTGAAGAAAGAGGAAAAAAATATTAAGCAATGGAGAAATTGGTAGGGCTTGTTTGTTCTTGCGAATGGGGCCTTGGGGGGTTTGGGCATTCTATGGGATCCCTTCAAGTGCTTAGTGGAAGCAACCTAAGAAAGTAAGGAATGGAAGCTATGCAAACTGTGCTTCCACCTATAAAATGTAATTCTTTACTTAATCAATGTATATGGACATGTGGGAGCAGTACAAAGAAAGGAAGTATGGAATCAACTCTCTTTGATCTACCAACAATTATAGGATGAAAACTTCATAATAGGTGGATACTTCAATGCAATAGTGAGAAGGAGAAGAAATGGGACATTCCTATTAGCGAAAGGGACCTAAATGAATTTTAGGATTTTGTACAAAGTAACTCTTTGATGAATATAAAGACAAGGAATGGAATGTTTACCTAGTCCAATAGAAGAAGATATAGTCTCTTTGTGGCAGAAATATTAGATAGATTCTTGTTGGGGGAGATTGGTCAAATTCAAATATGATAGGAAGGATGGAAATCTTAGCATTGAGAGGTTTTGACCACTCTCCAATACAAAGTTCTTTTTCACCCCAAATCACAAACCCCTATTCAACCCTTTCAAGTTTGAGAAAATGTAGCTCAAGGACTAAGACTTAGAGGAAAAATTGGCGGAATGGTGGAAGAAGGCACCATTTTTTAGTGGATCAAAATCCTTCAAAATTTTCAGAAAGTTATCACACATAAAAGAGGAGCTAAAAGAGTGGAATATGCAACATTTCAAGAACCTATTTGAAAAGAAAGAAAAAATTGAGGTAGAACTTGAAGCATTGAATAAAAAGGTGATAAAGGAAGGAATGCATCAAGAGACATACATAAATGAGAATGAACTCAAATTGAAATATTCATAAGTGCTAAATAGTTGAAATAAATCTTCTAGTGCCAAAAATCAAGGGAGAACTGGCTGAAAGAAGGTGACAGAATTACCAAATACTTGCACACAATCATGAAAGTGAAACATCTAGTAAACAAGATAGAAAAGATCCATAAGGAGGATGGAACAATATGTGAAGGCTAGGAGGAAATTGGAGAGGAGGCTATGCGATAATTCAAAAATCTCCTCTATAGTGACATGGGTGTGGATGAGGGGAACCAAGAGGAACTACTAAGTCTCATCTCGAACATAGTATCAACCAAAAAAAACAATAATGTATGAAGCTTGTTGTTAGAAGAAGAGGTAAGGAAAGAAACATTTCAACTAGATGGGGACAAGGCCCCAGGCTCAGATGGGTTTCTAGTGTGCTTCTTCCATAAATTTTGGCACATTGTGGGGGAAGATGTCTATCAAGAAATCGAGGATGCATAAAGAAAATAAATAATGCTAAAATACCAGAACAACACATTATTGGCACTCATTCCTAAAAAATAAGATTCCAACATGGAAGACTTTAGGCCAAATATCTCTCTACAACATTATATATAAGATAAATGCTAAAGTCATAACCAAAAAATGAAAGGGCTTGTTACCAAAATTGATATCAAAATAGCAAAGTGGTTTCTCCCCTGGGGGATTGATCATTGAAGGCATCATAATTGTGTGTGAGGTGATTCACTCCATAAAAAAAGTAGAATGGAAAGGATGATAGTAAAACTGGGCATTTGGAAGGCGTATGATCAAGTAAATAAAGACTTCCTCATTAAGGTGTTGGAGAGGTTGGGTTTTAGGAGATAATGGTGTAATTGAATTTGTAGATGTATTAACTATTCCTGCTTCTTAGTGGTGATAAATGGAATCCCACATGGATTTTTCTCTTCTTGGATGTTCCATTTCAAGCCATTAAGATACCTAGCCAATTTGAGACTCTCATCCTCTATCACATTAGACCTCATACAAAGCTTTTGAAAGTCTTCAGTATAAGTGTTTACATCTTGGTATTTCTGCCTTAGACTTTGCCTCTTCTTGTGTAGTTGAATCTCATAGTCATCTGGCATGTAGGCTTCCTTCACCTTAGCAACCATCCCTTTCCAAGTTGATATGGGTTGTTTTCCTTCTTTTTCCCTCTCTTTCTAAATAAACTTCCACCATGTCAAGGTTGATCCTCTCAATCTTGACCTAGCAACCTTCACCTTCTGAGCTTCAGTGACTCCATCACACTCAAAGTGATTCTCCATGCCTTCTATCCAATCCATGACTAGGTCTACTTCCATCTTTCCACTAAAAATTGGTATACGTTCAAGTACTTTTCCACTCAAGGCTTTCAATTACTTCAAGAAAGGCTCCTCTTTCAAAACAGGGTCAAGTTCAGGGGTCTTATCTTCCTCTACAACCTCTTCTTCTTTTGGAATTCTTCCCTCAAATTGTGCACTCCTCACTGCTGCCTCAAGTTGGGCTATTCTTTCCCTCAATTGTTTATTGTCTTCCTCTTGCTCTTCAACCATCTTGGCCAATTATGCATTTTTCACCATGATGGTAGTATCACTTGACTCAACCTCTGACATATATTACTCTTTCCCAAATCTTTTGCTTTCTCTGATACTAATCTGATAGGATGTGGGGTTAGAGGAATCAATCACTGATTCCTGCCTAGGCCTTTCCTTATAAGACCTTCTTGGTGCTCTGCTTCACCAATCTAACCTATAGGCCCTTCCTCATGGATAGGTGCCCCTGGTTTGTCTGACCAACCCCTCTTCCATCAATAAGCTTCCTTTTACCAAGCCAACCTTGGTGCTTCACCATGTACTCTCCTTTGGCCCTTAATCTGCCCTAAAGGCCAAATAACCTCAACCTTCTTCAAGGTTCTTGCAGGGGTTTGAAGGTGCTTCAAAAAATTCAAAATGGCCTATCTAGGGTCCTTGTGCAACCACAAGCTTCCGCCTTTCCATCGCTTTCTCAAGGTTCCTTCCCTAGGGTTTGAAAGGCTAGTAGCCTTGAGCCCTCAATTAGGTCTCTGAATAGGGGTAAAGTGCTTTTCCCTCCTAAACCCACCAAAGGACCTAGGTTGTTGGCTTAGGAATTGTGTTTCCCCTGCCTACACCTTCAAGATTTCTAGGGTTTTAGCCCTGTACAGGCCGTACTCTACCCACATTCAAAATTGACCCAAAAGCTAGGGTTTCCAAACTTTTCAAAACTGTTTCCAGACTGTCAAAAAGTTCTCCTACTAGATGGATTGAAAGAACCTCCTCCTGACTACCATGCATTGCCAGGACCCCCAACTAAATTCACAAAAAATAATTTTTTATTCAAAATCTTTGTTTCCCTGCAAGATATGAGGCTTTTACTCCAAGTCTGCCCCAACCAGACCTGCACTGGCTCGCCTAGGGCAAAATGTTTCTTCCAACTCCTACACTGCCACAAACCCTAAAAGCTACCATATTTACAAAGAGGGAGCCTAGAAACAAATCCCAAGAGGCCGTACAATTTGTACGGTGGGAAGGTGCACTAGGACTCCATTTCCACAAAACTGCTTGTTACAAGCCTAAAAAGGACAGTGGTCAAACTATGTACAAATAAAAGAAGGAAAAGAATTACAAAGATAGAGAGATGGAACACAAGGCTTGTACAATATTAATACTACGTTCTACAAACAAAATGACAGCAAAATTACTCCATTAAAACTCAATAACAACGCCAAACACAGAGAACTGTCTTCTTGAACGCTATTACCAACAATATTACAAAATTTTCCCAAAACACTATATCTTCCAACCTTATCACAAGGTCGAGGCATGCCTTAAATAGGCCATCAAAACCATTTAGAAGCTTGGGTTGAGCCCTTAGAAGACCTAAAGGTGCAATCTATAAAACCCAATGTGTTTTCAAACACTTGACTAGATTGGTAAAGATGACAAGTTGGAGCTTCAAAACCCATTCATGATTGCCACCTCCCAATCCATTGATCATAGATAGATCAAGTTTTATTCAAAACAACAAAACCTAGCTAGATGGTCAACATGACCTCAAAAATAACACAACACAAAATATAACTTCAAGCCAAAACTTCAATAACCTTGAACTTTGCCAGGTGCTCCTGCACCAGTATCTAACACAATCTTCATAGAAAATGTAAGAGTATAATAGACATGATTAAATTTCTAAAAGACATCATTGAGAAAGCATAAAAGCTAATGGAATATAAAATAATTATCAAGGCTATATGACGTGACATAGAGCTTTCAACATATAGTAGCAAAAGAAATTTGTGACAAAGGCTATAAATGCACAATTTCAAATATTTCCTCTTACTAAAACTTGTTCTTGCAATAAATAACATAAAAGCAAAGGTTGGATTCCAATCTGAATATAGTCTTAACAATTTAGAAAACATATCATAGAGCAAAAAAAATGCTCTATAACAATCCTCCTATTCCTCCCCTACTTTGAACTTCTACAAAAAAGAAAAAAAAATCTTCTTTGGTGATGGTTCATGATGATTTATGATTATTTTATCCCCCCTGTAAACCTCTTTATATAGCCAGAGAGATGATCCAACTGCAGTCAATAGAGATGAAAAATTGGCAAGTGTCCACGTCTAATAAGCTACAATCCAATCCAAGATTTGATTAGATCACAACAATCTTTTATAGCAAGGGATGAGATGCTTCATTAATGGATTCAGATGCTACAAAAGATTTATGAAGATATGCTATCAGAGAAGGATCAGCTCTCATTACAACTTGGAAAAAAATTGATGTAATCAGCTACAAGAAATAATGATGTTGCCCTGAGAGATCAATCCTAAAGACATATGACCCAATGCACCTTCCGAAAAACTTCGCTATAGGAATGATATACGCATGAGTGAAAGAACTCATTTGAAAAAATGGATGATGTGTCATGTTGGTGGGAATTTTTCAAATCCATGAGAGCAGCTTGGGGAAAATCCTTGTCATGTAGCCACGTATCTATTTTTAGGCTCAAAATGAAGCAATATAAGGAAAATTTGTGCAGCCACTACGTGAAACATTGCACGCCTTTGTGTAGGAATAACCTTTAGCCTTCGAGGTGTGGTGCCATCAAAATGAAAAAATAAAGGGCCGAAAAAGAAGACTGTAGTAGCCGAAAAACCAAAAGTAAAACATTGAGGGAAAAATTTTCTCCATGTACTATTATAAGTTTCCTTATATGATGAGCAAAGATGGTTTTACCACATGAATGCATCTTTCTTGTGTTGCAACCGAGGCTATATTTGGTTACTTCAGAACAAGAAGACATCATCTCTCAGTGGAGTACACTCGCGTGGCGGTACCGAAGTAGTGTGGCAAAATATATATGAGTGAGCTTTGTACTTGAAGAAGAAGAGCTCGCACAACAACCACCAAGACCCATGGTATGAAGGTTCCCAAGAATTGAAATCATTCATTATCCTAACCTGCCACCTCAACTCATCCAAAACAAAAATCCACCGCCAACCTTAAGAGGGTCACCACAGAATTAGTTGAACTCAAAATTATCTCCTTTGAGATTGGGGACTCTATTTGAAAAAGAATGATACATACTAGTTGCAATCTATTCTAATGGCTTCTTCATCATCCAAACCTTGGGGAACTAATTTTGGCCCCCTAGCATTGTCGAGGTATTCCCCACTCCTTGAAGGACTTAGAGAACAACTCTCTGTGTTCACTAGAGAAAATGCACAGGACCCTGAAGATCATTTACATGCCTTTATTGCTTCCTGCACCTCCTCTGGTATTATTGAAGAAAATGTGGTCATTCATCTTTTTGTTTCATCTTTGAAAGGTCGAGCAATAGGATGGTTCATGCAACTTGAAGAAGGGAGCATTACAAACTAGAATACTCTCAAAGATAGATTTCTTGAGAGATTTAGGAATGTGGTCGATACAAGAACTCTCCTGAGAACTCTCTTTAATATTTGAAAGAATGAAAATAAAAATGTTAGGAGTTTTATCAACATATTCTATAGGGCTTTCAATCAAATCTCATGTTCTAGTAGGCCCAGTGAAACCAATCTAGTGGTCGCTCTTATGCATGGCCTGCCTCCATAAATTCATTTTATCTTAAAGAGAAGAGGTATATTTGATTTTGAAATAGTAAAAGTTGAAGATGTAAGGATCGAAGAAGAATTAGTGAGGCATTGTGAATGCTTGGGTGGCAGATCTATTTCTCTATCAATTCTTCTCCCAAGGGAAGTTCTCAACATTTTGAGTAATAAAAAGTCACCCCAAGTTGATCCTTTGAGTTTGATTCTATCATGGTCGATAAGATCTCTTGTAACTCACATAGTACGAGAAGCAAGCAAAGTTGAGCTTTCAAGCCCAAAAAATGAAGATCTTGATGATTCATATGATTATGATGAGTTCTTTGACACAAGTTTTGATGTTAAGACACAAGGAATCATCAAGAAGTCTCTTAATCCTAATTATTAGGTAATCTCAGCTCCCCAAGATAGGAAAGAGATTCAAAAGAATGATTTCACAAAGCTTGAAGCTTCACAGTTTCTTGCCTTGGAGGTAGAAAATAAAGAAGAAGAACCCACTTCAAAAAATGACATGTAGGAAAGAGAAGTGGAAATAGAAATATGTGTTGACATGTAGTACACAAAAGGAATGTTAGAAGTTTGCACAAAATTACAACTCCTAACAAAGGCCACATTTGTCTGAGTTGAGAAATGAAGTGAATAATCCCAAAAATACACATGAGCCTCAGATCTTAGCAGAATTTATTCTAACTAATGAGATGGTTGTATTTAATCAAGGGGATGATATTATTTTTTTTTGATCCACTAGATGGTTCCTAGGTAGCTTTGTTGTCATTACACAAATAGCCTCTTCAAAAGTTGATGGGACTAGTGAAGCAATAAAGGAAAGGAGTTGAAGCCTTTTTATCCAACATCTTATTCAAATATTTGAAGGATAAATGACAACATTTCCTTATCATGTAAGTCTTTCCACTTTCAAGTCATTATTCCAAAATGCATCTTTGAGATGTGGGTATGTTGGTCTCAACTGTTGGGGGTCGTATTTTTCTCACCATGTTAATGGCTATGTATAATAGTTTTATATCCCTTTTTTGTGTTGGTAGGTGCCCCCTACCATTATAAATAAGCTTGTTTCTGCCTCCATTTCTGGTTTGTGAACCCATTTTTGTTGTGTCTGATCCTTTTATTTTAAATCTCAAATCTCGTTGCCCAATGGATAAGAAATTGGTATTTTAGAATTTTAAGTCTAGGTTCATGTCTTCATCCTTGGTAGTCCTTGGCCCCAATAAAAGCTAGTTGTTACTTTCATTTTTAGCCCTACCCCCTAAAAATTTCCTTCAAAATAATTTATAAATTGGAGGGGTGTGTTTGTCGATCTTTAACCAAGTTTTTAAACTTGTGTCGGGTCTTGAATCATTTCTCAAACCTACATGTTTTTCTAACGAGCTTCACTTTGGAAAATTCACAAGTTTGTTTATGGGGCTCAAAATATTGTAAAGCATGTTGTAATCAAGGAAAAATAATTAAACAGGAAAACGACGAAGGTTGGTGCAACTTTGTAAAGTTTTGAAACCTTTGTCGGCCCTGATAGGGTTTTCAAATTATTTTCTTTGACATAATTAAAAATTAAGTTGTGATTATTTTCTTAAATACTTTACATAAACACTAACGAGAAAAATTGAAATGATAAGTTCATTACTTAAGGTGGCATATATGTAGGTTCTACAATTGTGGAGGACTCTAACACTTTTTCAAAACATATCTAAAAGCATTTACTAGTACATTTGGGGCCTAAACTTGTTTCATTACTGAGGATAGAATTGTAAAAGAGAAAGATTGTTTACAAGAAAATGTAGATTTTCATATATCATTTCACATGAGAATACAATTAAAAGCTACAAGCAATGGAAGTAAAATAGATAAGATCTCCATAATGTAGAGTAATTGAAAATCCAAAAAAGATATATATATATTTATTTATATATGTATCGGTAAAACATCATATTGCATTACCAAAAAAGGTGATTTCATAGTAGAGGTTTTCAGACATAGAGGGTGAATATGATGACTCTGATAGCCTAAATCACCTCTTGTGTGTGCTCAATCCATGTAGGAGAGAAAATATTCTCATTGTATTCAATATAATGAGTGAATGTCTCCATGTTGTTTCTTCCAAGGCCAACACACATCAGAGTAACAGCTTGGTCAACCCTCTCATTATGTAGTGCACAAGAGATACAGATAGCGTCACCAATTAGGCCCACATGTGGGTGAATAGAAATCCCTATCAGAGCATTGTCAACACTTTGAAGATACCGTGGATGAATCAGACACTCAATAGCTTGCAAAGCCCATCCAAATAGGCTAGAAGTATGTATGATATTATACAAAAAATGCTCGAGTAGGTTGGCAATGTGAACATGCACTTGCACATGAAGTGCTTGCCAATCACCTTGTGGATGAATTCCTCCTCCACATCACTACAAATGAGGAAGACCTCCCTTGGTTGATCCAACACCAATCTGAGAACAACAATACATTCAACACCTTCTACTACTAGAAAATCACTCTCCATGACTATTTCACTCGATGAGCTTGACATGCTTGAAGATGTAACTAACATTGTGTAGAATGAATAGTGGTGAATAGGATTTATAGAGTGACAAGGATAAATTGGTGGAGCTTATTTGAAGCAATTAATGTTGAAGTACATACAAATTGCTTTAAACTTAATTAATTCAAGTAAGGTGATGTGCTGGAGATCTTGTAAATTGGGTTCAAGCAGTTCTTAGCATTTAAAGAACTATATAGAATGATATAAGTGGCATACCAACAATCATAGAGAAGTTAAGGTGGTGGTCATTTCACACAAAGTAAGGCCACGTGGTCTACTCATATTAAGTGACAGTTCATCCTCCTATCCTGTCAATCAGGAAATGGGATGCAATCATAACCATCCCCACAAATAGCAGTTAATGAAGGGAATTGTCATAATCTGATAAGGTTAGTCAATTTTTAGCCAACTTTATTCAACTAGGTAGCGGTTAATAGCCAAGAAGTCGTTCTAAGAAATCTTAACCATTATAGATGTAAGAGTTTAAATAATCAATCGTGAGATATTGCAAGGGTCCGAAATTTGATCCCCTTTGCACTTTGATGCATGAGTGAGAATCGATCTTAATAGAGGATCAAATTTTGCAATTTTCATCCATTTTTCTGTGGATGATTAGTTTCTTTATGCAGTAATTATGAGTTAGATGTTAGTGTTTGTGAGAAAGTATTTAAGCTTTGACATGCATTTGAACATTCCTTTCCTTTAAGAGTGTGTGGTTTTGTGACATTTAATTCATGTTATTTATAGTAAATGGTTGGAATTGTGCTGAGTCGAGCCAACAAACATTAGTAATTTAATCTAAGTCATGATATTGATTTTTTTCTATTCCTTTCATTTTAGCAGTAGTTATTTTAATCATTACTCGTGCTTGTATCATGGCTATGAGCAAGTGTTAGTTTTCCTTTCCTGTTTCTGGTTAAAATCATACCCCTGAGTTTATATATCTGAAAAATACAAAATTGAATAAAAAGAGGGAGTTGTACCTCAATCAAAATTCAGAGGAAGATCACCAATGCAATAGTGATCTCTCCAACTATTGTGGATTGATTCGTCCTTCTTGGGAATTATATATTCATTTCATTATTCATTTTGTAAAGGACAAATCTATTCACTAACACTCAGGATTTTCCTCTTTCTTTTTCTCATCATTCTCCTTCTCCTTCACCTCTTCTTTCTCCTTTTATTTTTCTATATCCATACTAGATACTTCATGTTTATCATGCATTCCAAGGATATTTTCTTCATCTCATTGTCTGGAGGGTCCTTGTACTTCTTGCTGACCAAATACATCTTGCTCATTTGTTTTCTCTAGAGGCAGTTCATTATTAGTTTCATATTTAACTAGAGGCACCTATGAATCAACATCTACTTCACTTTACATTTAATCAATGACCTTCTTAGTAATGTCTTCAATTTCAATTTTAATATTTCTTCTAATATCCTCATCTAGGCTCATTAAGAGATCTATTCTTCTTTTGGTGTGGAGCTCCTTGTCTTGTCTCTAAACAATCTTTTGTTTTTTTTCCTAGGACACAGAGATCCTTGACTTGTCAATTGCTTTCTATTTTAGTTCTTCATTAGCCTTGATTTCTTCTTCTATTCTCTACCTCAAAGCCTCAACAAGGCTATTTGGAGTTTTGTCAACAATGTCACTGAAGGGAATGTTCTACATGAGCATATATTCAATGACATCCCTTTCAATTATCTTCTAAAGGGACATACAAATGTAGATTCATTGTACTATCTAGTAGGCTATACTCAATAATTCCATTTAAGATGGCATGGAAATCAAGGGGTTCATGTGTAATCGAAGGGGTTTTCTCAACTTCCTCTTTTGTAATCTTCTTTCCTTTCTTCTTTTGCAAGGAGATATCTTCAATTTCAGTTTCTTCCTCCTCTTCTAGTTCTTTCCCATCAAGCTTCTTTCTCTTTACCTTTTTTTTGTGCTTTGGTTGCAAAATACTTGTGGTTTTCTTCTATGGTGGAGTAACAAATGCTATTTTTATTCTTCCACCAGATGATTGAGTTGATCTAGAGGGTTATGAAGTAGATGCAACAATAAAAGAGGATCTACCAGATCTCCTTGAACCCTGGCTAGCTTTTGTAGTAACAGATTTGGCTTTGGAAACCTCTGTAGGAACATCAGATATAGTATTTGAATAAGTACCCAATATCTTGTGAAGCTCATCTTTATCTTTTATCTTTGAGTATTGTGGATCACCCATCTCCTTAAGCACCCTTTCCACTTTGTTTTCACTAGCTTCATCTCTGATTCTAGTAAATTTCATCCATGATTTCTCTATATGTACTAAATATTTTTGCTTTGGGATCCTTAGGTTTTGACAACAGAATATCTATATAACCTTGTACAAATTTGTGTTCAACCTCATAAGGAAACTTAGGAATCCATGAAGTTCTAGGCTCCACTACTTGCATGAAATAATGATCTTTTTTTACCATAAACATTACCTCATTCTCATACTTCCAAAAAAAACTAGATTATATCCTATATCTACTCTACATCTCAATTTACAAATTATTGAAAAATACCCAGTAGAAAGTGGTATATGCTTGCTTATTTTGAAAAAAAATCATATATTGTTTGATTTGTGCTACTACTAGAGTGAACTTATCCCAAATCTTACCCTTAAAACTAGGAAAATCATTCAAAAAGAAGAAAGGAATATAATGAAGGAACCAAACTTAAAATTATAATTGGTTTCTTTTGTCATCTTCAAGTTCTCCATTAGTTGCTCCCTCAACAACTCACATAGATCAAAGTTAGCACCTTCATTTACCATTTGATCATGTGGCATGAATTGTAGTGGCGTTGGAAGACCCTTATTTTTTTGTGAAGTAAATCTTACATGCAATCCCCATTGATGCATATCAAACGTTGAGGTCAATGATATCCTTTACTTTTAGGGTTATCTTATAAGATTTAGCACTGATGAGCTCCATAACTGTTTCATTCTTTACTAACTTTAGCACTAGGACTGGTCTGAAGGAACAAAGACCAGTAACTACCCTAATAGCTTCCTTTGTGATCATGTAGGGTTTATCTAGCCAAATGAAATTTTTATGAATGTGACTTAAAATGATTCTTACCCATTCTTTGCATTTATATAATTCTAGAAAATCTTTCTAGATGTCCAAAGCTTTTGCTACCACATTTTCATACTCTAGCTTGTATACTCCATTCTCATTCAAAAGCTCATGCTAGACCACTTCAAATGATGAAGTATGTCCAATCTCATTCAATTGGGCATGGATGTAAATCCTTATATTTTCACAGTGAAAATGTGCCATATTTGTCCACTTCCATTGCCTTGAAAGGAAACTTGTATTTGGGTCTAGGTTTCTCAACAACATCAATTACCTGAGATGTCTCCATTTAAATTCCTTCATAAATATTCAAACATCGCAACTAGAGTTTTAGACAAATAGATTGAGAATTTAAGCACCCTTCTTCTTTGAGCTCTCAAACACAAATTCTCTTGATTCCAAATGAGATAAAATGATCCAAAAATCACATAAAAGTCCTTTCAAAATCCCTAACATTTCGCCATAAATGCATTCATACTTTGTTAGATAAATCCTCTACTGAACTTCTCTACATTATCACAGGGATAAAATGAAGCTCAACACACCTATGCAAAAAATTCTATTGTTTCAGAATCATCATCAATAGATTCAATATTGTTTAGAAAATCTACATGCTAGAGGAATTCTTCCAATTCTTCTCCTATGCTAAAATATTTAGCTTCTTTTCCTTTTTAGAGGGCTAAAGGGTTTGCAAATCATAGCTCACCCTGAGATAATACTCTATCTCAATTTTTCTTAGGATCTTGTGTAGAATGCACAAGTGCAGAATCATCCTTCTTATTTTCTTGAGCTTGTTTTTCCTTCCAAACCTTTTCATTATCCTTCTTTTGCTAATTAATAGCAGTCTTCTTTTGATAACCTAGAAGGTCTTACATTTTTTCACTTGCAGAACCTTGCAATATGTCCTGATTTATTACAATTGTAGCGACATAATTACTTCTCACATTAGATCTACAATCAACAACCCTATTACCAAACTTGTTGCATGTGTAGTAGTAACCATAGAAGGATTTAGAAGTCATAACATTACTATTCCTTATCACTTTACTTCTACATTCATTAGCCTTATGACCAAATTTATTGTAATAATAAGACTAACCATAAAATGATTGAGAGTTCATAGCATTGTACCTTGGAGGCCTAAATGAATTCTAACTCATCTTGCTTCTACATTCAACAACCTTATGATCAATCTTATCGCATGCATAGCAATTACCATTGAACCTATTAGGAGCAATTTGTTTAGGAGAAAGCTTTATAAAGTTTCTCTTCTTGTTCCATACAGGAATGAATCTGCCTTATTTCTTGTTATCTTGATCTATATTTGCATCTCTAGAGACATTCTTCCTAGAGTCTGCAGTGTAGGCTTTCTCCTCCTTTGTATCAGACTTTCCTTCTGCTCTAAAGTTACCATATAAGTTTGCAGATGCACTGGTTATAGAAATTTTCCCTTTTTCAAAACCAAGACCAAATTTTTATTTTGATGGATTTTGAGAGTTAATCAACTCATCAAGAATTATAGGACCTCCTTTCTTTTTTAATCCTTTTTCAATTTTCTCTTTTTCTTTTCCAGCTCATTTCTCAAAGTGACAATCTCTTCCTCAAGCTTTGAACATTCAACTACTTTGTCATTGATATTTATATTCAAGCAATCCTCAATCCTTTTGCCTTCTTCAAAATTTAATTTAAAATTAGAGATCACATCTTATGTACATCCTTGAGTTTAATTTCACATCATTTATCTCCTATTTGAGCTTTCAATTTTCCAATATCTTCTTTTAATATTACAACTTGTGCCTTCAATCTAGAAATTGTATCCTCTAATTTTTCAAGCATGACCTCATAATTAATAATTAGTGTTATTGTTTCATCCAAATCTTAAGATCTAACTAGGGTTCTCCTTCAAATTATACCTCACAATCATCTAAATTTTTGTCCCAACCTTCAGGTTCCATTAAATCTAGATCCGATTCTAGAGTAAACACATCATTGACCATTGCTACAAATCCCATGTGTTCAAGTGTAGGATCTACCTTAGCAGTTAGGATTGTCAAAGGAACTTGGCTCTAATACGAATTGTTGAACACACTGAAATGTTGAGTGGGGGGATGAATCAACATATACTAAAACTTAAACAATTCCATTTGTAAGTTTAAACATCATATCATATTAATTGAAAGAAGAGTAGTAATGAAAAAAATGCACCACACAAGGACACCAAGATTTTTACATGGAAAACCCAATGAGGGAAAAACCATGGTGAGAGTTAACCAAATATATGAAGCTCACCTCTTACAAAAAAATTACAATGTGTTAAGGATCGTTTCCTAAAGACTCACAGACTAAGGCACACAACCTTAGGGAAAGATACAAGGACCTACTAAAGAGGATCACTTCCTAATAGAATGATACATGAAAATTATAATGAGAACATGAACATTAACTACTATAAAAGAAGCATATATCATATGTTGATGTTGCAGTCCATTTTTTGCATAATTACTCCATCATACTAACTTTGCATACTTCATATTCAACATGTTGCACACTCACAAACTCATGTATGTCACAAATAATTTTTTAATTTTATAAATACCCTCCACAACAACTCAAAACATTAATTAGATTGGCTCCAAGATGAATTTTAGATGAAAATGTATGATACTAAATAGGTCGGCTTAACACATATACATTATGAAGAGAAAATGAGTTGTGGATCAACACACGACATGATAGGCCCAAAATACATCACAACACATTATCCAAAGTGAAAATTAATTAATAAGGATCAACCATAGATGAAGGGAATAGGACTGTCGACCCAATCAACATCAACAATACCAAACAACCAACTATTTATCTTTGCACCACTGGGGAGAAACCAAAAATATGTGAACCAAGATCTGAACAATGTAGTATATGCACAATATCTCTTCAACCTTCTTCTGAAGTATCTAATCATTATGAGCTGGCACAAGAAGAGAAACATATTGAACTGATGAAAACAAAGCATCCTAGACAAACTATAACACTTTAAAACTTAGGATATTGCATTGATGTACACCAAAACATCTAAGACCTATAAGGATGAAACCATACAACTCTCTAAGCATATTCCCAAGTCTGCACAACCACATCTATCACTCTAGAGGAATGTGGAGCATTCCAACATGCCTTCATCAACACTTTACTCTGCTAGAGCACTGACCAAAACACTATCACTTATAACTTTCACTATAGAAGATGTAATGAATTGAATTCTTGAATATAAAACCTTCACATCTTGACCATCTTATCTTCTAAACTACAAGACAAAAGCTTGCACAATGGAAGGATGTTGTAATTCCCATACTTAAACTAGGGCAAAAACGCTATTTTTTTTTTTAAACATTATTACAAAATGCTAACCTTAATACACATACAAGTACATAGTTCATGAATTGCACATTTAGGTAACATTTCTTGCACAACATCATCATCTTTGTCATAACGCTTGGGAGTAGGGTAAGGAAATGAAAACAGTTCCCATTTGTCTCCAACATAAGGTCTACTAGACTCTTAGCTACCAACTCAAAAGTTGATACCCACTCTCGCATGAAGGTTAATATCCTTGAGAGACTACCCCGGCATGGATTCTCACGTGAGGAAAACATATAAATATCATCATTTTGATTTACTATTAACCCTAAGGATTAATTGACAGGACACTATTTAACTTGATGGTCCTACCCCCTTAGCCATCCAGACGATATTGATGCCATTCGCATTTAACACTTTACCTTACACTTCAAATTATGAAAGTGGATAAAATATTTATAATTTACTAATTGATTATTAACATTTCATTTTTAATTATTTATTATTTTAATTTTAATTTTATTAAATATAATATTATATCTATTTATACACATTTTAAGAATAAATTTAAATATAGTTTATTTCATTATAAATAAATAATTATTAATTTCCCTAATGGGAAAAAGAAAGGATTTAAATAAAGAGATAATATATTTTAAAGAATTTCCTAGGATTTACGTGGATCTATATCCCTAAATAAAATCTTATTTAAAGTAGTAGAATCTTTTGTAAAGGTATGGGGATATATTCCCCTCACTTTATTTTAAGGGGGGGTGAGTATTATAACCTAGGAATTTATTATGATGACCCTTGATTACAAAGTGTATTCACGTGATGGAAGGCAATGGGGCTCTTATGTGGATTTTTTTTTTTTTAATGCCACGCATAAGACAACAAACTAGGAAACGAATGTATTCATTTATTGCTGGTTTATTTTTATTTATTTAATAAGGGATATAAAGAGATGTAATTAATGGAAAGAATTTCTCTTTACGTATGAGGAGGAGAGGGAAACACCAACGCAAGCCTTGGTGATAAATTTAAAGAAACGTCTTAAAATCAATTTAGTTCGCACTGCTCCCACAAGATATAGTCCATATAGAATATCATTTGATCGTGAATATATGTTGTTATATTTTTTTTTGAATGGAGGCAACGAAGTATGTCTTCCATCTTTATTTTCGCTTAGTGGTGTAGGTATAAAGATATTCTTCCACTGTGAAAATTGCAGTTTCTTTCCACCAATATTAGCATAATAAAACAGGTAATAGTATTATGTGCCCAGCCCATATTAGATTTTTTCAAGTAACATATAAATCCAATGATGTTTAACACTTGCACGTGAGTATGTGTAACCCGTTTTACACAGCTTGAAGGAGTCTACGAAATATAATAAGAAAATGTTCATACATATAGCAACCCATCTCGCGGCCTCCTCGGTTATCTGCCATACATACGCTTTGACTGAAGATTTCTAGCATTGCCACGTAAAACTAAATTTGAATTACATATTTAGTGCATTTAAATCTACGTTCAAGTTTGCATTGACCACATAGTTTACCAATCTACTCTGTTGTTATTATCTTCGCCAAGAAAACCGAGTAGGGATAGACCTCCTAGCGACTGTCATGCCACCAGAGGGCACGATCCTTACTCAGTCTTTTGGAACCCCCAGTCAACTGTTAGTCTCTAGTAATTATTAGTGTTGCTATTTGCATTCATATATATATGTTGGTCTGAACCTATAGGAAGATATGTATCTGTTTGAGCTAGGCATACATTTTAAAAAGGGTTGGATCTGCTTCCAGAGATTTTCCTTATTACATTTCTTTTGTTAACCATGGCTACTATCTTATGCCCAACTTTATGTTTCTCCTTACATTTATATATTTATTTTTTCTTTGGTGGTTTCCTTAGACTCCCTTCTCCTTGCAGGTCATTGGATCAACTAAAATAAATAAATCCACGTTTGTTACAAATGTCTAACACAGATCCACAGATTTAAAGTGCCACCATGGCAAGTTGGTCACTATAGAAAGGAGATAAGAAGTCTGCAAGGGCAGTAGCTAGTACCACTATCCCATTCCATGCAAAGGAAAGGATACAATGTGGTGTGGTCATGAGCCATTCACCAAGAGCACAATATTCTGCCTATTGCGTAGGGCAAGCGGCCATGACATGAAGAACAGTGTTGGTAGCCTTTTTACTTCCCTATTTCCATGTGTAGAGCTTTGATCACATTGGCATATAGAGAGTTGTATTTTCTTTTGAATAAATTGGAAACGAGATTTTAACTTTATGTGAGGAGCCAAAGTTTTCTTTTTTTTATCTTTTAAGAAAATATCTAAATCTGTAATGAACACAGCATAGAAATTTAAATGTGCTAAGAGAGGTCCACGCTTACTCCTGACCTACGTTTTTCTTTTCTTTTCTATTAAATTAGATTCCTAATGGGCAGAGAGGCAACGTACATGGAAACGAACGAGTAATTTTGTCAGTAAACAATACATCACCCAATTTCACTTTCATCCATTTGATTAATGACTTGGAATAGCAAGGAATAGAATTTGCAAAATGATGGTATCCCTGAGTAGAGTTCTTTCCTTATCATATTAATATTTCTCTTTTTTTTTTATAAATCTGAGATATCAAAACGGAGAAATAGAATATCTTTTGAATATTGCATGCTTCAAATTTCAATGCAGGAAAATCTTTATGCTCCCTTACCCTTATATGTTTTTTTTCTTGAAAGAAAAGAACATTTATAGCTAATCCCATGCCCTTTCATTTTTGAAGAAAAACAGAAGAACGTATACATGTGAAGCTTCATAGAAGAATACTATAATCTATTTGATTTTATTCTTAAAAGAAAGGAGATCTGAAATCTAACTGTTCATGTTATCTTACTTCTGAAATATAAGGTACTTATGTGAGCTGAACAACAGAATCTCATGTCTCTTCTTGAAAACATTTAACTACAGTTTTTTTTTTTCTCTTTTTTTTTAATTTATTTTTCTTATAAATGTAAGTAGCATTTTTTTTTCTTTCTCAAAGAAGAAACAAAAGTTACAATTATTTTTTCTTTTGCAACAGAAGATCCAACTTAATATCACAATGCAGATTCAGTAAGAATATCCTTTTTCTTCCATATAACGACATAACACGCAAACTCCATCCAAGATGGGTTTAACACATAATTTATCTTTCCTTAACCACAAGTATCATATGGGGTGGAATAGGCTAATCTCCAAGGCATTTTAGTTCATCATTTTCCTCCAAACCTACACAAGTAATGCATACATATTCTTCCATAGCCAAGGTAGTGCTCACCTCCCAACCTTTGGTTGGAAAACCAACCACCCCCGAGCTAGGAGGCAACCGAGGGAGCCGGGTACAAACAAAACCAAGAAAAACAATATTTACGGACACATGATACACACATGATTATTTTCACACCCACCCAAGGGATTTTCACATAACTTTAGGATTCCCTCAAGAATCCAAAGTGGGGAATGGGGGTGGACTACGCACTCCATATGGGGGATTATAATAATAGCAACAAGAACAAGTCAATATCATACTCCCATCATTTTGCATGCAATCCTTCTTTAATATCTTCTCTTTCTCTGAAACCCATACCACCAACACCATTTCTACCATTTCACAATTACATATGGGTACTCATACCCTTTTTGAGCCTCTCCTCTCAAGGAGGGATTAAACTTCCCCATGGAGGTTCCTACTCCATACCATCCCCAACAAGGGATGCTCTTCCCAACTTGGGTGAGCCTATCCCTACACAACCCTTTTTCCCATAACACATAATACATCAAAAACACAAGAAGATATGCTCCAAGAGCAATTTGAAATAAACATACAAATCAAACACAATAAATAAAATTTCAAGCACATATTTTCACCTACACATATAATCTTTCAAATACAAACATGAAGAAGAAGAAACAAAAGTGGTGAATCTACCTTAAAACCAAGCTCAAGGAAAGATGGGTTGAGGATCCACACAACTCCTGTTCTTCCAAGATTTTTCTTCAAACTCCTCACTCCCCCAAAATTCAACCAAAATCAAGAATGCAAAAGAATCCCCCTCACCCTTGTTTTTTGAGTTTACTTTATAGAAACTCAAGTTTTAATTCCTTTGAATAGGGAGTTGACATTTGTCAACCTTCCATTCACCCTCCCAGGCACACTCACCCATGTGCTCTCACACATGTGTGAGGACTTGGGAGACTTCCAAGAAAACATGGAGAAGTGGGATTGGAAAGGGACTAGTCCCCATCCCACTTTCCAAACCTTATTTTCGTCAAACCACTTTAAGTCCTGAAAAAGAGTGCCCTATCTTGAGACTGACCCATGACTTTGAGCTAAAAAGGTACCTAACCCATAGATACTTGCCCTAGGGACCCTAAACCCATAAAAACACTTAAAAAAATATCACTTTTCAATCCCCAAAAAGTGCCTAAAAGTTCAAATCCGAGTTTGTCCACTTGGATAGACAACTCACCTCCTGGATGGACTAACATGGCAATAAAAACCAAATTAAAAACGTTCACAAATAACATCAATAATTACATGATGGAACTATAGTCCCTTCATATGGACTTTAGCTCGGTTTCACTGGTTAATTTACATAGGGTTCCCAAGAGTCACCTCCAATTTCCATTGTCCATGGAAAGTGTACCTGCACACTTAATGCACGCATTAATACATCCAAGTAAATAATATTCATATAAAAATCAAACCATTGCATTTACACAAGATTCATAATTCACATAGCATAAAGATCCAATAACATAATTGAAAAATCATTAGCCACCTATCTTATCCCCTTTTCATTAACCATAACTTTCATACTCATCCAATTGGAACATGATTGGTTCCCACCATTGGTTTCATTCATTCATCATTAAGTTTCTAGATTCAAAATAAACAAGCTCAATAACTAGCATAAAATTTTATCAATCATCATATGAACTTAAACATTTAAATATCTTGTCATCAATCTTATCAATAGGCATAGATAATAACCAAACTCAAAATACTCCAAGTTCTATATGTGGCATAGGGGTGGGCCTCATAGATGCAGACCAAAACACCATGGCTTTGTCTTAGAGTATACACTTTGAATGCCTTAGCAAAACTTATGAAGCTTATCTCCATGTGAAGTACACCAAACTATAATGGTATCAAATTAAACATGTTTTAAACATATCAAGACATGTGTAGCTACCTCCACATCATACTTAGACACTAGGATGATCATCATTCTTTCATATATTGCATTGTTGACTTGTACCAACAAATATCTCTACACATCAACTATCTTTGGAGTATATACAATCTTCAACATGCACCTTTGGCATCAATGACAACACATATTGAGTTGACATCAATGACAATTCCTATTGCCAACATAATTGTAGCATCGTAAATTGTCACCCTTGATAATTTCACACTATTTTTTTCTCCCCCTAAATTATTAAGCGTAATTGGGTCCCTAATTTCCTAAATTATACATTATATAGCCCATTTGTACTATTTTTTGAGAAATTACAAGCATTGAACAAATGCATTCATTTAATGTTTTCCCCCAACACCTCATGTCCTATAAAATGGGGTCGGGATTGGGATGCCCTATGGCATCTAAGTCCTCCTATTATGTCGGCACCCAATTTTTAATATGTTAGTGTCGATATTTTAACATTTGAAACCCAACTTGCAAAGGTCCACTATGAGGATCTAATTTTGGGGAAATTTAATAAATTCCTATAAATACCTAGTCATTTCACCATTTGAAATCTAAGTGAAATGATTTAGAAATAGGTGACCATTAAGACCATTCAAGAGCAAGTCAAGAGAATCATTTCAGTGGTTTATTGCAAAAATTCAAGATCCAAGCATCATGTCAAATTGTATGTGTGTTCATATTGTTATATTATCATTGTTTTGTGAAGGCTAACCCCTTTTGTAGGTTTCCAAAGAAATTCAAGAAATCAATCAAGCAAGACCTAAGACCTTGAGGTGATGTGTATGACTTTAGTCCTTTAAGGAATCCATTGAAGGGTGGTGAGTTGCAACACTTTGTGATTTCATTATTCCTTCCTATCAATTATCATTTTATCATTGACATTGACATTGTGGAAGTAAAAACACTAATACGGGGTTTGACTAAGGTAAGCCCCTAAATGACACAACATTTTCCCTCTCTTTGAATGTGTAGGTTTTAGGTTTGAAGAAGATTAAAGGAAGCTTGAAGACAAATCGGTGATTATTGCATTTGAAACCCTACACCTTGTCAACTCATGGAAACTCACCTATAGAATTATCTGATAGTGTTCTGACAACTCTGCAAAAAAAAATGGAGATCTCAGATATGTCATCAAAGGACCTCAAAAATAAAGTAGGAAAGGTGTACAAGGAATCATACACCCTAGGGTGACACTGTCCTTATATTCAGATCAATACCAACTTTTCTAGGCAGGTAGACAATCCTTTGCACTTCCCATATCTACATGTAATTGGTTGTTTCAATTTACCTATTGTCGAATTATTAAATTTCTTATATTAGGGAACATAATATAATTAGGTTAATAATAGTCAATCAATTCCAATCCATTCCAATCCCCAAATTGATGGAGATTCAGGTATGATTGGATCACCTTCATGGTTGAAAGTCAATCTATACACCTTGTTGATCTCCATCTAAATGAAACCCTAGGAAAAGGCCTCAGATCCTATTATTCTAAGCACTTAGTACTTAGGATCACCTTTTTCTATGTTTCATTTTGGTGAACCTGACATTTTTACATAATAAACCTTCTAAAATTTGAAGTAATTCAACCCTAGATCTAGATTTTGGATTGGATTACTTTGCATTTCTCATTTAGGGTTTCATTTTTGCATCATAAAACCATAAAAATTCAAAAAATTGCATAACATACTACACCATAGGTTGCAATAGGGTTTGCTTCATTCATCTTATATCAGACCTATAATAAAAATTGAATTCATTAGATATAAAAAATTTCATTGCATCCATTTAGGCATCTTTCATTTAGGTCAAAAAAGTGAAAAAAGTGCATTGTTTAGTTTCAAAATTGCATCAAAATCATCATTTTCAGATTTTGGCATCTTA
Organism: Sequoia sempervirens; assembly: GCA_007258455.2. Classification (NCBI taxonomy): domain Eukaryota; kingdom Viridiplantae; phylum Streptophyta; class Pinopsida; order Cupressales; family Cupressaceae; genus Sequoia; species Sequoia sempervirens. Next base: position 426,654,210 of record VDFB02047230.1, read on the forward strand.
GAATCAATCAATTATTACATCCTAGCTCTAAAAATTGCATTCAAATTTGTCAAAACATCTTCCACATTGTTGCACACTTGCATTTTACATCACATTAGCATAAACTCAATAAAATCTAGAAAAATATTCATGGTTAAACCTATTTGCAGGCAGATCCAAAATCCTTTAGCAATTCCTTACACAATCAAAATTTGAAATTTCAAAAATCTTGTCTAGAACAAAAATTCCCTTTGGCACCTTTTTCTTGCTATTTTTGGCTTAAATTTCTGTGATAGAGCTCTCTTAGTGTCCTCTATCCAAATCTTATGTCTATATTTCAATTATGTTTACAAAACTATTTGGTTTTGATCATTTAATGCATAAGGAAAGTAACAACATGTTTCATTTTCAAAGATTTGGTTTTGATATGGCAATGCATGGCTTGTATAATTATAATCTCCCTACTTATGAGTACAATCTAAGGAAAAAAAATGAAATCATTGACAAGCATGTTAGTCACTCTCCTAATATCTCCCCTAATTTTGAGAGTATCTTGGTACAATAGAATGAAATCATTGAAACATTTCTTAATATCACTTTGCCTAATCTTCATTCATCTCCCAACATCTCTCCAACTTGTGAGAATTTTTTGGTGCAAGAGGGTGCAATCATGGACAATCATAACAATCATAGTTGTTCTCCTAATACCTCTCCTACTTGTGAAGAAGGTATCTTGGTGTTAGAGGATCCAATCATTGAGCATCATGAGAATCTTGTTTGTTTCTCTCCTAATACTTCTCCTACCTAGGAAGATATTGTGGCACAAGAAGATGAAATCATTGATACATTTCTTTCAAAAGATAGAAAGGTGAAAATGGATCCCCCCCTCAATAGAAGATCATCAACATGAAGTTAAATCTATTGAGGTTAAAAATGTATAATTGGCCATTAGATCTCCTTTGATTATTGGACCTCCTAAAACTCCTTTTAGGCATCCTAAAAGTCCTATAATTATTGGACCTCCTAAACCCCATGGTGTTGCAATTATATTGTTGGTGTTTTCATTGATGTCAACCTCCAATATGGTCAAGAAGATTGGTGCAGTGTTGTCATTGATGTCAGCAGTGATTTTTTTGGACTATGTTGTCTTTATTATTGTCATTGATTCCAACCTCTAGTGTGGTGTTGAGAAAATATTATAGATGGGGATATTTTTGGTGGTGAAAGTGTTGTAGATATATTGAAGAGATGTTTGTGGTATTGTTGATGTAGCTGGTTCACTTGGATTTCAAGTGCTTTTAAGAAAATTTAAATAAAAGAGACTGCATGTAATGCCCTACCACGCAACCCTAGAGGAAGTTGCAATTTACTACTCAAACGTACTATTTAAAAAAAAAATTAGTACAAATAACATGCAAGATCACTATCCATTGCCAACAACCTCTAAGGTTATGAGACTGAGATTACTTAAAACCCAAACAAGAAACATGAATTAAAAACATAACATATAAATACTTAACAAATTAAATACTCATACATTCCAAACATGATAAAATTATAACAAAGGCATAAAAGATACCACATGATTCCAAAAATATACCTTACAATAAGATTACAACACTCATTCCCCGAATGAGATAATTCCAATAATTAAGGTTACAAATTACACCTTCCACCTCAATATAAAGAGGGGTAATAAATTTCATTAATAACTGAAAGAATAAAGCATGAAGGTATTGGATCCCATGAGCTCTCCAACTGGAAACCTCATCCACATGAACAAGAAGATGACCCAACGGATTAAGGTACACATTCCACCCAACCATGTGATACCCGAAGGCTCACCTCCTGTGCTAGGAGATAGTAATAAGGAATTCCTATACAAGACTATCCACCCCTAGACACAGGCAATCTCACACTGACACAACCAATCACATGAACCATACAACCATAAGGATAACACAAGTACAACTCCAACATCACTGACATTGGTCTCATTGCTTCCAGAAATAAAATAGATCAAGTATGATAAGAAGACCAAATACATAAAAAAAAATACCAACTGTTGTCATAGAAAGAGTGTCATCACACAACTCATCATGGGATGTCCTCTGGGAATCTTCCTAGGCTTCGGCCCCCACTATAGTTGTCTTGGTGGCCTCTACCAAATCCTGACACCCATACTCACTCATGCGGAATCAAATACCTCTTGTAAGGACAAGATAGATGACCTTGCCATTCCAGGCCTTCTTGTCTCATCCCAAGTCTATACAAGCCCTTGCGTCCATGAGCGAGGCTCAATTATCTTAATTAATGTGAAAATCTACCTAAACTTCTAAGTATATTATTTTAGTTATCACTTGATTAAACCACCTCTGAAGGTTTCCCAGTTTACCTCTTTGGGCTCTGGCCCCTAACAAAAGCCACTCTTCTACTTGACAACATACCAAACAAAACCAATCACCAAGGGAATCCCAAGTGCAAACCAACAAGATAAAAACCACTTCAACTCTAGGAGGAACATAAAATGAAAATTCACTCCAACACAGGAGGCAACAAAAGTCAAAACCCTCTCCAAACACTGGAGGAAACAAACACATAAACCACTCCTTCCAAAGGATGCACGAACCATCCTCGTTCATGAAAACTGGGTAAAACAACCGGATACAACTATACGCCTACCCAAGGCAATAAAACGGTTGACTAACATATTACGACAACCCACACAATTAAATGAAAACCCCAACTGGAAGACTTACATAAACAAATCACTCCAAATAGAACAAACAACTCAATCAGAGAGTTCCCTAGCCTCTAGAAGCAAAACTTAGCACTACCAAAGTACACCCATAAATTTACAATCATAACAATATTGCCCATACAATACCAACAAGAATTCTCTTAAATCAACAGTCATAAAAATACACATTCTTTAAATAACTAAAGATGTATTTCAACATAACGATCTTTTCTCATAAAATAGGAACCAAAGTCCATATATACCTCATATACTTAATCTTTTAACTATTCATATAAGTTCTAAACAATATAATTTTTTTATGAACCTTATCTATTCCTTGCAATCTGGAAAACAAACAATATTCCCCATTCACCATTTAAGGCAATGGAATAAAAAAACTTTTAAATAACATTCAACCCATTATAACAACATCATAATAAAATAACCCTTTTCTTTACACATATTTAATATCATCAATTTTTCTCTAATCATAATCCATATAACTTAACCACGTACATAATCCTGACATTTAACAAATCCTTTACAAGAACTTTAAGATTCCATCAAATCAAACAGGCCATTGTAAACACATTAACCATATTCATTTCAATTACAACCCTACCCCTTAACAAATATTTAATCATTGCACTAACCTTAATTTCCAAAATACAATAGCACTAATTTTAAAATCAAAAACTTACATACACCTTCCAACTCAAACACAATTATAACTAAACTATTGTTAGGATTTTCTAAATCCAATTCACCCAATAACACCTCATTTGCAAATACTCAAAAGTAAATAAAATCGTATTGGCAACATTAAGGAATTAACCCTAATCATTTAATTTCGTTTTCTCATTCATACAAAATAATTGAATCAACTTGCTAGATAAAATCATTTAATTAAAATAAATCAATCTTTATTTCAACTATGATAATGAATAATCAACTTAAAATCAACTATATTCAAATACGCATATATATATATATATATATATATAGTGTATATCCATATTTATATATATATACATCTAGTGTATATCCATATTTTATATATATAAATATGGATATACACTAGATGTATATATATATATATATATATATATATATTATATATATATATATATATATATATATATATATAATTATATAACTATTATTTAAATAATCCATTTAAACTCAACTAATTAAATTATTTAAAAATATATAATGCATATATACATATATATATATATGCAATATATGCACACTATATATATACATATATATATATATATATAAATAATTAATTATAAAAAAATTATTTAAATATTAAAATTATATATATATATATATACATTATATGTATATTATATATATAATATAATATTATTATATATAATATATATATATTTATAATATTAAAATAATATATAAAAAACAATTTAAAATTTATTTATTTTAAAATAAAGCAAAGTGGCGGCCCCTCCAAAAGGGGAGAGGCTGGCTACACGCCCTATATGGGTGCGGTGAGCAATATGGGCGGATGCTAGTCTACTACCCCTTCATAAAAAATAAAATTTTATTTTTGAAAATAAATTTTTACAACAAAAACAAACTCCACTAAAATACAATTAAAAAAAATAGGGCAGGCCCTGTATAGGAAAAATTTCTTGTGTAAATTTTTTTTTTGAAATCAAAATTTTATTTTTCCAGAATAATAAAAACCAGTATATTTATAAATATATACTTGTATGTATATTTATAAATATATAACTAAAATATCGATTTTCAGCCAAACTGTGCAATTGCACAACAAAATTTTGCAACAAAAAATAAATTTGACAACACCATATCTGGGTTTAAGTTTTCAGTTTGAAAAGAAATTTTCTTTTGGTTTTCTTTCAATTTTTCCATTGTGTAATTCTTGTTTTGTTTTCTTTCCCCTAATTTCAACAGAAGTTTGCAAGTTTTGAAACAAATTTACATGGGTTTTCATTGAAATTCAAACAACATTTAAAAAAAAATTCCAACAGCATAATGAAATTTGAAACTCTTTCAAAATGAAAAAAAACAAATCAAAAGAAGAACCTGGTTTTTTTTCTCCAAAGTTTGAAGGATTCAAATGGTGCTTCCAAATCTTTTTCTAGCCCACCCAAGAAATTTCAACCTTCTTCTTCAAATCCAAGCAAAGCCACAACAAAACTCTCCACCAAATTAAAAATTGAAAAATATATGAAATTGAATTTGCTCAAATAGAGTTTTCCCCAAATTTAGTCAAACCCCTAAAATATCCCATCCACCAAATTTATTGCAATTTTGGGGATATTTCCATTTCTTTTTAAAATTTAAAACAAATTTACTTTCTAATTGAAATTTCATGCATTTCACAATTTCTTTTTAACAAAAAGAATTTAAATTTTTGTAAAGAATTTATTTTATCTATAATTTCCAAAAAGTGCAATTTAAAACATATTTTCATTTTTATTTTAATTTAACTCTAAATATCCAAACATGATTTCCATTTTTATTTTAATTTAAATCTTAATATCCAATAATGTCAAAACAATTAACTTAATTTAATTTATCACCATTAACTTAATTAATCAATAAACTAAATCTAATCTAAGATTAGATTATTTTATTGATTAAATTAAATTAATCAATAAAATAACTAACATTTCAATATTGCAACTAGATATATTTAATCATCATTTTAACTACACCCGCCATTTAATAACCTTTAATATGAAATTAAATAAATAACCAAGGAGAAATGAACCATATCAAAACAACTAAACCCGACGACAACCGACGACACACTATGACTAGGGTGATGTCTTAGCACGTAAAACCTAGTTACTATCTCCCAATCGATTACCGTTGGTCAATGGACATGCTTGAACCTGTGAAATCAGGTGGAGTCGATGTCCTGTACCTGTCAACTTGCAAACAAAGAGCATATCGAACATGCATATATTTAACATAATAAACACACCGTAAAGAGGAAATCGCGGAATCGTAGGGCACTCACAAGCGAGTGATGCGATCTCGTCCCCTTCACCAATATACTCATCATAGACTGACAGTTCCATCATAAACAAATATCTCATGCAATGACGTGTTACAATAACTAATCATCATTACACCAAATTAAAACATGTCAAATAAAGCATCAGATAAGATGCATCACATCACACAAATAGACTATTGCTCTATAAACAATGATCAAATAACACACACATGATAAAGTATCTCGAGAACTAAAAAAGCACATCCAAGTAAACAAGGACATACTGTCCAGCTAGAAAGAAAAACAGAGGAGTATTACACTGCAGTGTGACAAAGGTGTGTTTAGTGTTGTGCTCCACATTTCTTTATGGTTGAAGATATTCTTGTTTGTTTTAAATGTGATGATCAAAGCTTTTTAGAGGTGTTATATCTAGACTTTTAGGTTCTAGGTCGTTCAATAGTGGAAGACGTGTTTGATAGTGTGTTTGTCTGTTGTCTAGGAGAAACGAGATTGCTCCACATTTCTCCATGTTGTTTATGATCTTGTGGATTTGGAAACATGCTTATATTGTATGTATCTAACTTTCCTTGGAGTTCCTAGTGTTGAATTGCTCTGCAAGTTCAATTCTTATGTTGGAGTTCAGTGGTAGTGCATCTTGATGCTCAAGGTGAAAGTAATATTTGTTTTAGATGGTTGTGGTAGTGTTGCAAAATATTCTAATGATATTGGAATATTATAAGATGTTGTGTGAATGTTGTGAAGTATTTTTTGTGTGGTGTGCATGTTATTTTTAGACCTAGAGAAATGTGTATGTGGTCATTTGTAGTGTTAGATCAAGTTTAGCCGACCTAGTGTGCTAGTGTTATTTGCGGAGGTACTTCATGGAGTGTAGATGTGTTGAGTAGTGTGGTGATGTGGATTTAGGTCTGAGTTAACCCTTGGTGTGGTATTCCTTCACTTCTTTCCACCACAGAAGTTTTTGGTGTCAAACTATTTTGGTGTTGCACATTTGAGGTGCATACATTTCATTAAGGTTGGCCTAATTAATATTGTTTAAGTCATAGATGGTATAAATGAAAGATGGAGTTTGTGTTGAGAGTGTGGAAAGTGTGAAATATGTGAATGTGATCAGGTGTGGTGATCTGAGTATGAGATTAATGCTTATGACTCTGGATACAGTGAGCAAAAGGTGTCTATATTTTTAGTGTGCTTGAAGCTATTGGAGGCAATGAGACAAAGGTTGTGGATGGCATAGAGTTGCAATGGTGGATTTATCCTATTATCTTGAGATGGTGAATCTCTTTGTAATAATCTTCTTTTATTATTCTTTCTTCTAGATAGTGAGTCCTTTTGGCAGTGATCCTTTATTCTTTTTCTAAGCAACGGGCCCTTGTTAGTGATCCTAATTGTATTTGATATTTATATTCATATAAATGTGAGCTAATCCTCATCATGGTTTTTCCCTTCTTTGGTTTTCCATGTAAGTCTAGTAGTGTTCTTATGTTTTTGGATGTGTTTGCATTGATGTTTCATATGTTTACATTCTACTAATGCATGATAAGGGTTTAAAGGTTGACAAGGGTTTGAATGTTGATGAGGGTTTAAATGTTTTTATTGTATAAATGATTCACCCCCCTCTCATTTTTCCTATGCATCTAACAATTGGTATCAGAGTTGTGGTTCCTTGGAAGAAACTTAACTGCTTGAGGTAGATTCAGATGGCACATGGGAAGGGTATCAAAGCTCCTATGTTCAATGGATCAAATTATGCTTACTAGAAAGACAGGATGGAATCCTTTCTAGTCTCTCTTGGGTTTGGTGTCCAACAATCAACTGAAAAAGGACATACTATGCCTACTGCTAGTTCGACAAGTGATGATAAGATGAAGGAATATGAGATCAATGGAAAAGCAAGAAATGCTATTCTTACTAGTCTCTCTGATTTTGAACTTGGGAAGGTGATCAGTATAAAATTTGCTAAAGATGTCTAGAAGAATTTGGAGAGTATTAATTAAGGAGATGATAAGGTCAAGCAAGAAATTTTTTAGAACTACAAATCCAAATTTGAAACCATGAGGATGTTTGAAGATGAAGATATTATTGCATGCATGCTCAAAGTGGATGAAGTTTTTAATGCCATCAATGGTCTTGGTGGTAAGCTGGAAGAAAGTGAAGTTTTGAAAAAGGTACTAAGAACTCTTCCTAAATCTTATAGTTATAAAGTTTCTACTATTGAGGAAGCTTAGAATTTGGATAATTATTCTAGATATCAGATGTTTGGTGCTTTAATCTCTTATGAATTGAAAGAGTTTGGTCAAAATGCTACAAAGAAAAAATCTAATTTTAAAGTCTGCAAGGCAGAGATGGATGGTGAATCAGATCCAAATGATCTTGATGAGGTGGAAGAAAATTTTGTAACAAGATTTAAAAAGGGCACTGGTAAATACAAAGGTAAGTTACCCTTTAAATGTTTCAATTGTGGAAAAATAGGTAATTATGCTTCTAAATGTCCAATCAAAGTTTCAAATGACAAACCTAAGGATCATAAAGAAAAATTTGTCAAGAAGAGTTATTATGTTAAAAAAGATAATGGTGTATCTAATGATAAGGAATTAGACTATCCTAATGATGAAAATGATGAATGCTTGTTCATGGCTCTAAAAGTTGGAACAAATTCTACTAATTTTGAAAGATGTATGAAGGAAAATGCTCAAGAAACAGGTCACAAGGTTGAAGGAACTATGGTGACTGTTTTTCATGCAAGAGAAGAGAGGAATTATTGGATAATTGACAATGGATGCTTGAATCATATGATAAGTGATAAGAGTAAGTTTTTTAAACTTCAAAATTATAATGGTGATCTTATTAAGTCTGGCGATGATACATTTTCTAAGATCTATGGAAAAGGTTCAATTAGTTTTGATGGAAAGCATAAACAGATGATGTTCTTTATGTCAAGGGTCTCTAGCATAATATTCTTAGTGTAGGATAGATGTGTAGCAGAGGATACAATTTGGTTTCTTAGGATGATGGTTGTGAAATCAGAAAAGGAAGATATGATACTCTAGTTGTTGTAGGAACAAGGATATAAGGTAATGTTTATAAACTCAAAGGTGGTGGTGTTAAATTCTTTATGTCTCAAATCAATAAAATTTGGCTATGGAAAATAAGAATGGATCACATCAATTTTGAGCTTAGCAAAGATCATTTCTACTGATGTTGTGAGAGAACTGCCAAATATTACAAATCCTATCAATGTAATTTGTAAGGAATGTTAGTTTGGAAAGAAAACAAAGAAGAGGTTAAAGAATAAGGAATATTCTACAGAGGTGGGGATTTCACCTCCAATGAGTTTAATATTTTTTGTGAAGATCATGGAATAAAGAGACATTTGCCAGCCCCTAGGACTCATCAGTAGAATGGAGTTGTGGAGAGGAAGAACAGGATAGTTCAAGAAGCAACAAGGATTATGATGAAGGAAGAAAATCTCGTAGAAGTCTATTGGAAAGAAACAATTCATAAAGTAGTGTATATACTTAACAGAGGTCAAGCAAGAGTGAACAGTTCAAAGACTCTATATGAGTTATGGTATGGAAAACCTCCTACTGTGAAATATTTTAGAGTGTTTGGGAGAAAATGATATATCAGAGGAGATGAAGAAAACTTAGGAAAGTTTGATGCAAGATCTAATGAATGAATCTTCCTTGGATACTCTACAAAGAGCAAAGCATACTAGTGCTAAAATAAAAAATTGAAGAAAATTGTTGAGAATGCAAATGTTAAGGTGGATGAAGAGCCATTGTAGAGTTCAGTATTGATAGAAGGATATGAATTTGATGGATCCCCTTGCAGTGAAGAAGAAAAGGATGAAGAGAAGGAAAAAGAGATGACAATTGAAGAGGAAGAAGCTCTAGAAAAGATCCCCACGACCCCTAAGTATGTGTAGAAGAATCATTATGAAGATCAAATCATTGGAAATAAGAGAAAAGGTGTGTTGACAAGAAGAAAATCTGCTATGATAGAGGAATGGGTAAACTTTGTTTACTTTCAAAGGTAGAACCTAAAACAATGGATGAGGCATGTAAAGATGAGAATTGGATCAAGGATATGAAAGAAGAGTTAGAATAGATTGAGAAGAATAAAACTTGGGAATTGGTCCCAAGACCTATAAACAAGAATGTGATAGGAACTAAGTGGGTTTTTAGGAACAAGTTGTATGAGGATGGAAATTTTTTCAGAAATAAGGCTAGACTTGTGTGTAAGGGATACTCATAAGTGGAAGGAATATATTTTGAGGAAACATTTGATCCAATGGAAAGGATAGAAGCAATTAGAATGTTTTTGGCTTTTGTAGCACATAAAAACTTCAAAGTATATTATATGGATGTGAATTTTGCATTTTTGAATGGTGAGTTAGAAGAAGAGGTGTACATTGAACAACCAAAAGGATTTTAGCTATGAGATGATGTTGAAAGGGTACTGTAGATAGCAATCTTTACTTTAAGGTTGAAGGATAACAAATCCTAATTGTGGTGTTATATGTTGATGAAATCATCTTTGGAGGAAATGAAGAATGTGCAAGAGGTTTGCAGAGGAGATATAAAAAGAGTTTGAGATGTCAATGTGTGGGGAAATGAATTTCTTCCTAGATTACAAATAAGTCAATCAAAAAGGGGTATTTTCATTTCTCAATCAAAGTATGTTAAGGAAATTTTGAAGAAGTTTGGAATGGAGGATTCTAAGCTGGTATGTACTCCTAAGGTTAATGGTTGTAAATTAAGAAAAAATGATGAATCTCCTAAGGTTGATTAGAGAAAGTACAAATCAATGATTGGTGGACTGCTATACCTAACTTCTACTAGACCAGATATCATGCATGCAGTACATCTTGTGGCAATATTTCAAGAAGATCCTAGAGAATCACATGTTGCAGTAGTAAAGATGATATTTAGATACTTGAAGGACACTCTAGATTTTGGGTCTATGGTATAATAGGGATACTGATTTCTCTTTGAGTGCATATACAGATGTGGATTGGGCAGGTTGAACAAATGATAGAAGAAGTACAAGTGGAGGTGCTTTCTTTCTTGGAAGCATGTTGGTTTCTTGGTTGAGTAAGAAGCGAGATTTATTAACATTATCTACTGCAAAGGAATTGTACATTGTACTAACATCATGCTACACACAAGTATTATGGATGAAGCAAATATTGAAGGATACCAAGGTATCATATGATGAACCTATTTCTATCTTGTGTGATAATACAAGTGCTATCAATATTTCAAAGAACCCAATAATGCATTCAAGAACAAAACATATATCTATCCAGTATCACTTTCTAAGAGAGAAGGTTGCAAAGAATGAGGTGAAGCTAAAGTATGTGCTTACAAAAGATCAAGTTGTGGATATTTTTACAAAGTATCTTCCAAAATATACTTTTGAGTATCTCTAACAGAAGTTAGGGGTTATTGCCCCTCCTACTTTCAACTAGATGCATAAGTGTGTGTGCATCTATCAAGAAGCATTTCAAGATACATTTTTGGTCCTAGACTGATGATGAAGGCTACCTCTTAGGGGGAGTAGGTAGTACTATTATTGACTAGTGAAATTAGTGGGAGCATATCTTTTTCCCCTAAGGTGGAAAGACAACTAAAAGGTAAGAGCAGTGAAGAATGAGTAGTGCAAAATGTACAAGTACAAGAGAAACATTGCTTACTAATGATACTTGAAGAGAAGTATGCAAGTGGTGTCAAAGTGATGTATGCAGATATCAAAAGGGGAGAGCAGAGAAGAAAAATTCTATACAGATGATGTGTCAAAGGGAAATTTGTTTCCCTTTTTCCATTGACGTCAAAGGGGGAGAGTACAGTTTGAAAAACACAAGTAAAGATTTGATGTTAAAAGGGGGAGAGTAATGAGTAATGGTTAAAGAAAACCTTAGATAGGGGGAGAAAAAGTAATGAGAGAATGGTGCCTGAAGAATAGAGGTAAAGGGAGAGAGTGAAGTGTACTCGAGTTAGGGGGAGTGTTACCTGATATAGAACTATTGTTGTTGATGGTTTTTAGAGTTGGTGTTTCCATCAATGAAAAATGGGGATATTATTGCAAGTATGATACTAGTGTTTCCATTGATGTCAATAGTTGGTCATTGATTTCAAGCTCTAGTATGGTCAAGAATATTGGTGTAATTTTGTCATTGATGTCAGAGTGAGTGTGTTGCACTATGTTGTCTTTAGTATTGTCATTGATGTCAACCTATAGTGTGGTGTTGAGTAGATATTGTAGATAGGGAGATTTTTGGTGGTAACAGTGTTGTAGATATGTTGAAGAGATGTTTTTGGTATTGTTGATGCAACTGGTTCACTTGGTTTCCAAGTGCTTATCAAAATATTTGAATAAAAGAGAGTGCATTGTGACATAGGTGTGTTCAGTTTTGTTCTCTAAATTTCTTCATAGTTTAATATATGCTTGTGTGGTTTGTATGTGATGATTAGAGGTGTTCAGAGGTGTTATATCTAGAGTTTTAGGTTTTGGATCATTCGACAATGCAAGATGTGTTTGACAATGTTTTTGTCTATTGTTTGGAAGAAATGAGATTGCTCCACATTTCTCCATGTTGTTGTTTCCTATCTTATAAATTTGGGAACATGATTATATTGGTTGTATCTATCTTCCCTTGAAGTATCTGGTGTTGAATTGCTCCACAATTTTAGTTCTTATGTTGGAGTTTAGTGGTAGTGCATCTTGATGCGTAGGATGAAAGAAATCTTTTTTTTAGATGATTGTGATAGTGTTGTAGAATATTCTAAGATGTGTGAATGTTGTGAAGTGCTATTGTGTGGTTCACTTGTTATTTTTGTACCTAGAGTAGTGTGTATGTGGTCGCATGTAGTGTTAGTTCAGGTTTGGCTAATCTAGCATGCTAGAGTTATTTGCAGAGGTACCTTGTGGATTGTAGATGTGTTGAGTAGCGTGGTGATGTGGATTTGGGTTTGAGTTAACCCTTGGTATGGTCTGCCTTCACTTCTTTCCACCATGGAAGTGTTTGGTTCTGATGTATTTTGGTGTTGCATATTTGAGGTGCATATATTTCATTAAGTCTAACCTAATTAAGATTGTTTAGGTCATGGATGGTATAAATACAAGATGAAGTTTTTGTTGAGAGTGCGGCAAGTGTGAAATATGTGAATATGATCAAGTATGGTGATTTGAGTGAAAGCTTATTTCCTATGACTCTAGATGTAGTGAGTAGAAGGTGTCTACATTTTTAGTGTGTTTGAAGTTACTAAAGGAAGTGAACCAAAGGTTGTGCCTTGAGATATTGAATCTCTTTGTAACAGTCTTATTCTATTCTTCTTTCTTCCAGACAGTGAGTCCTTTTAGCAATGAGCCTTTCTTCTTTCTTGGTAGTGAGCCCTTAGCAGTGAGCCTAATTGTATTCAGTGTTGCTATTCATATATAACTATGAGCTAATAGTCACCATGGTTTTTCTCTTCTTGGGTTTTCCATGTAAATCTGGTGTTCTTATGTGTTTTGGTTTGTTTGCATTGTTGTTTAATATGTTTACATTTTGCTAATGCATGATAAGGGTTTAAAGACTAACAAGGGTTTGAATGTTGATGAGGGTTTAAATGTCTTTAATATACAATTTATTCACCCCCCTCTTAGTTTTCATGTGCATCTAACACATGGAAATATCCTAAGCTTTGCAAAAAAAATTACTAGTAATCATATGTTGCAGCAACCAAGATATCACACAATTTTTCACACATATAACACTAAAAAAAAAAGCAACCAAAAGAAGCTCCAACATCCATTCCATTGCCTCAACCATAGCTCCCACCTAAACCTAATATCTAGTAGTGTAGTGGTAAAGAATTTGATCATTTTGAGAAACTTTGTAACACTCCTACTATGATATCCTTGTGGGATTTAATTCAAACATCACCCATTTACCATGGCATGCTTCAAAGTGATTTGCAAAAAGTTGTGATCCCTCCTAGTGCACAACCAAATGATGTGGTAACTTTTATTGAGAATATGAATTCCCCTATTTGGACATTTTCTTTCATCAAAATAAATTATCTCCTTTGGAAACACAAAAAAAATAAGGCTTTGATGATAATGGTTATTATTAATAGGGTTGGGATTAGACGTACCCTTATTGACAATAGTTCAGTTTGATAACATGGGAATACAAATGCTTTGTGTGATAATGCTACCTATCAAAGTTGGTAAGGTTACGTTACAAACCCCTATCCATGTCATGCCTCATGATTTTTCATATAATATTCTCTTGGGTAGACCATGGATTCATGAAATGAATGGAGTGACTTCAACACTTCATCATTTAATGAAATACACATACAACAATAAGGTTTGCATGATAAAAGTTGATCCTAAGTCTGAAAATTATTTATAAAATAGAACTAGAATGACAAATCCTCTTAGCACATTGACACTAACTACAAAAGTGGAACCTTTGCAAATCAAATATAAATATGAGTGCCTTTTATTCGCGATAAATTTTTTGGATGATGATTGGGGTTCATTATATTTTACACCTACATCCATGGGAGAATACGAGATTACACAATCAAAACAAGGAAAAGTGAAGGAAGAAAAAATGGTATCAACATAAACTATCATTGAATCATCAAAAACATCTGATTCCACAACTTCTAGCAAAGAGGAAAACACAAATTACACATCCACATATAATGAAAATGATCATGAAAAACCACCTTCTATGAAAACAATGGAATCCATGTTGAAATGAACAAGACAATTGAGAGGGGGGGTGAATCATTTGTAGCAAATTAAACCTTCAAAACCATGAGCAGTAAATAGATCCACAAGCATTCATTAAACCCTTATTATGTTAAATTGATTAAACATGAAATGTAGATAAAAAAGACTGAAATTACATACACATGAGAACATTGGATTTATGTGGAAAACCCAATGAGGGAAAAACCACAGTGAGGATTAGCTCACAATATAAGTAATAGAAAAATAGGTACAAAGGGGCTCACTGCCAGAATATGACACACTATCCAAAAAGGCTCATGGCTAGGGCTCACTTCCATAGAAATAAAAAAAGAAGTTAGAAGAATAATTTTACATAGAGGAAACACTTCTTAATGCAACAAGGAATGCACCATAATTGCTCAAACACTTTCGCAGTCTCACATGAAATATTTTGGATGCCTTCATCTCACTGACTTTAGGAACCCTAACATGAAGTTTGCACTGCTTTGCTCAATTTCGCATCACATACATCACTTGCAACAATATCACATATATCTTGCATCAACACAATACATATTATATCAAGTTCTACCTCAAAAACTTTCTCCAATGTTGGCCACTAGCCGTTATATATTCAAATTCAAAATAGGTTGGAACCTAAACATTCCCGCTATGGATATGAACAAAAGGAAACCTACATAAATCCTTAATTAAGACCCAAATAGATCTCAACATGCTTCCACAATCCTCACATGTATTGTTAAACACAAGGTCAAACAACACTCATGCAAAACACCATAAACATTAAGTACACACTTCCTTAAGCCAAGCCAAAAGTTTCAGACAACATAATTTACTTGAACTCAATCCAGAACAATCCATTAACTATTTAAGATTCATCAAACACTTCATCCAAGCTTGCATCAACAAATACTTTAACTTAGAACAACTGACAACCCTTAATTGCTTACTGATAAATGAAACTCACATTGTATTGCACCAAATCAAGTAAAAACTTGAATACAGAAAGATAAAATAATTATAAGCAACTTCCCAAATTTGCACGACCTGAAGCCAAATAGTAGAGAAACACGAAGTAAATATATTTCTCCCAAACCACATAAAACATCACTGAACAATTGGTTCACACACTAGTGAAAATATCTCACACTGTACAATGATCCAAAAACCCAAATTTTGAATATAGCAACTTCTATCAACTTTGAATAACCTGTAAGATCCACACAAGCATATAATCAACACAAAAAGAATGTAGAGCATAATATCAGAGAACCCTATGAACATTTGCACAACATAGTTTATTCTATTTATTAAATTTTCTCAAAAGCACTTGGAAACCAAGTACCAAAGACATCATCTTAGTTCATTACTTCATTCCAACTCATCTTCAGAATCTGCAACAAAAGAATAGCTCCATGTACTCACAACACTTCCTCAAGGTATCAACTACAAATGCACAACCTATTTTCCTCTTTTCCACAATTTTCTCAATATCCTCAACATCTTCATCCCATAGTTGACATCAATGACAAGACCAGTCAGTAGACTTCCTATTGACATCAATGACAATACCATCATACTTGCAACAATCTCCTCCTTTATCATTGATGGCAACACAAGATGTGAAAAGCTGCCAAAGACCACACAATAGCTTTGGACACTTTATCCCTTTTTTACGTTAGATAGCCTACATCTTCAAACATTCTTGAAACCTCTCTTTTTCACATGATTCTCTCTCCCCCTTTGACATCAATGGCAAAGGATAATTTTTTTTGCATTTTTCTCCCTCTTTGACACTAAACCAAAATTACTTGCTCTAAATACTCCCCCTTAGGAGTACACCCAACTCAATCAGCAACACAATGAAAACTCATGACACTACCTACTCCCCTTGAGAGGTAGCCACCAAAATTAGTCCAAAAAAGAGATACATCCATAGATCTACTGGATTGATGCACCTCCATATGTATCTAGTTCAAGAAATGAGGGGAAATAACCCCCAACTTCTCCCAAAGATACTCAAAAGTATCATTAGGAAGAGCCTTAGTAAATATGTCAACAATTTGATCCTTTGTAGGAACATACTCAAGATTCACTTCATAATCCATAACCTTCTCTCTCAAAAAGTGATAAATGATAGATATATGCTTTGTCCTTGAATGCATCACTAGATTCTTTGAAATGTTTATTGCACTTATATTATCACAAAAGATAGATAGAGGTTCATCATATACAACTCTGATATCCTTCAATGTTTGTCTCATCCATAATACCTATGTACAACATGATGGTGCTGTAATATACTCAACCTCTACAATGGATAAAGAAACTGGATCTTGTTTCTTACTTAGCCATGACACCAATCTACATCCAAGAAAGAATGCACCACCACTTCTACTTTTCCTATTGTCAACACAACCATCCCAATATGCATCTATATAAGCATTTAATGTGAAATCAATATCCTTAGAATACCACAAACCATAATTCGGTGTGCCTCTTAAATATCTTAATATTCTCTTCACTATTGTAACATGTGTTTCTTTAGGATCTTCTTGAAATCTAGCCACAAGACAAAATACATGCATGATATCCAGTCTAGTACTAGTCAAATATAGTATTCCTCCAATCATAGATCTATACTTGCTCTGATCAGCCTTAGGTGAATCATCATCTTTTCTCAATTTACAACCAGTCACCATAGGATTACATACCAGTTTGGAGTCATCCATTCCAAAATTCTTCAACATCTCTTTGACATACTTAGACTGCGAAATAAAAATTCCATTTTTTGTTTGATTGATCTATAGCCCAAGAAAGAAATTCATCTCCCCAAACATTGACATCACAAATTATTTTTGTATTTCTTTAGAAAATTTCTTACACATAGCCTCATTTTCACCAAAGATAATATCATCCACATATACAACTACTATCAAGATTTTGTCTTCCTCAATTTTAAAGTAAATATTACTATTTGTGGAGCCTTTTTTGAATCATTGTTGTATCAAGTACCTGTCCAATCTTGCATACCAAGCTCTGGGAGCTTGCTTCAAACCATATAGTACCTTCTTCAACTTACATACCATGTTTAGTTGATCTGAAAATTAAAAACCTTTTGATTGTTCCATGTAAACCTCTTCTTCCAATACTCCATTTAGAAAAGAAGATTTCACATCCATTTGATAGACCTTAAAATATTTATGTGTTGCAAATGCCAAAAATATTCTGATAGCTTCCATTCTAGCCACAAGAGAAAAATTCTCCTCAAAATCTATACCTTCTCCTTATGAGTAACCATTACACACAATTCTTGCATTGTTTCTTACTACTTATCCATTCTCATCCAACTTGTTCCTGAATACCCATTTAGTTCCAATTATGTTTTTGTTTGCCAATCTAGGGACCAATTCTCAAGTTTGATTTTTCTTTATCTGCATAAGTTATTCTTCCATTTCCTTCATCCAATGTTCATCCTTACATGCTTCACTCACTAATTTAGGTTCAACTTCATAAAGTAAACACAAATTTACCTCAACTTCAACAGCTTTGCTCTTTTTCAATACACCTTTCCTTTTGTCTCCAATAATTTGATCTTCAAAATGATTCTCTTGCACATACTTAGGGATTTTAGGGGTCTTCTCTAGAGCTTCTTCCTCTTCATTCTACACTTCTTTTTCATCAACTATTTCTTCCACTTCTTTACAATTGGATTCATCTAACACATATCCATCTACTACAATAGAATTCTACAAGTTTTCATCAACTTCAATGTTTGCACTTTCAAATATCTTTCTCAACCTTTTGGTGTAACATCCACATCTATAAGCTTTGCTTATAATAAAATATCCAAGGAAGATACCTTCATCAGACCTTGCATCAAACTTTCCTAAGTTTTATTCTTCTCTTTTGATGTAACATTTTCTTCCAAACACTCTAAATTACTTCATAGTAGGAATCCTTCCATACCATAGCTCATAAGGAGTCTTTGAGTTGTTAGCTTTATCTTGAACTCTATTAAGTATGTAAATAGTAGTATGAATAGCTTCTCTCTAGTAGACTTGTGATGTATTTTCCTCTTTCATCATAGGCCTTGCAACTTCTTGAATAGTTCTATTTTTTCTTTCAACAACTCCATTATGTTGAGGAATTCTAGGGGTAGAAAAATGCCTCTTTATTCCATGAACTTCACAAAACATGTTAAACTCATTGGAGGTGAATTCACCACCTCTATTAGACCTCAAGAATTTTATTTTCAAATCCATTTCATTCTCAACCATAGCTTTAAATTCCTTGAATTTATCTAATGCATCAGATTTCTCTCTAAGAAAATTAACCCATGTCATTCTAGAATAATCATCAATCAAAAGCATAAAGTACATGTCACCTTGTAGACTTCTCACCCTTGTAGGATCACAACGATTTGTATGCACTAATTACAACAGTCTGGTAGTAGATTGTTCCTTTCCCTTAAAGCTACTCGTTTTTTTTCCAATTTGACAACTCTCACAAAGAACATTGATAGGTTTTGTGATTCTAGATAAATATCTCACAACATGGACCAAACTAATTCTTTCCAAATTATCAAAATTCATGTGACACATGCTCTGGTGCCATAACCAATTATCATTAATTTGTGACGTAAAGCAACAAGAATCAACACTCTTAAGCTGGTAGATGTTTCCATCTTTTCTCTTACCAGCCGCATTAAAATTCCAAACCCTTTTCAAAACTCACATGTTTCATCCTTAAACACAAGATTATACCCTTTTCTACACATTTTTCCAACACTCAATAGATTATGTCTTAAGCATTTAACATAGTAAACATTGTCAGTATTATGCTTGCCATCAGAACTGATTGAACCTATTCCACAAATCTTAGCTCCTGAATCATCTCCAAATTTAACTAATCCTCCATCATACTTTTCAAGTTTAACAAACTTACTTTTTTCTCTGGTCATATGATTAGAGTAGCCACTATCAACAACCTAGTAATTCTTATCTTCTTTGACATGAAAAGAAGATACCAAAGTACCTTCAACCTTATCATTCATTTCCAGAACACTTTCCTTCACACAAATTTTAGGGTTAGTAGAACTAGATTCTTCTTTTATAGCCAAAAATAGAAATTCATTATCATCAAAATATCCATAATCAGATTCATCATCAGAAATACCAACATCTTCTTTCACATAGTAAGCTTTCCTAATCATCTTTCCTTCATTTTCTTTGTTGTTATTGTTTAGAGATCTCTTTGGAAATCTAGAAGCATAATGACCTACCTCGCCATAGCTAAAACATTTGAAGGGTAATTTACCTTTGTACTTATCGGTACCCTTTTTCATATTCCTCACAAAGTTAGCTTCCAAATCATCAAGATATTCATCACCTAAATCTTCAACCCTCTCTAATTTAGCAACCTTAAAAGCAGTCTCTACTTTTGTACTTTTCTTCATTTTTCTCATTTCAAATGCAGTCAGAGTACCAATCAGCTGATCTCTCAAATAATTATCAAAATTAATTGTTTCCTCAATTACAGATACCTTTTCACTGTAGATCTCCAAAAGAGATATAATAAAATTCTTCACCACTTTAGATTCTTTAACTATTGCACCAAGTCCTCCCATGTTACTTACCAATTCATCGACTCTCTGTATGTAGCCTTTTATTATTTCATCTTCATACATATGCATCATTTCAAGCCGTGCCTTCAAATTCTACAACTTAGGTTGCTTAAACTTTGGATCTCCTTCATAAATGCTTTCTAACTTATCCCAAATTTCTTTAGAAGTCTTCAAACTTATAACTTTAACTAATACAGTATTTGAAAGACT
This sequence comes from Sequoia sempervirens, assembly GCA_007258455.2. NCBI lineage: Eukaryota > Viridiplantae > Streptophyta > Pinopsida > Cupressales > Cupressaceae > Sequoia > Sequoia sempervirens. The sequence continues at coordinate 426,674,532 of VDFB02047230.1, forward strand.
ATTCACAATAATGTACCTTACCCCAGCATTGATCTCATGCGCCTTGATTTTTGCACTTGTACTCGAACCATTCAGCAGTGGAGTGGGTGAAATCACAATACTGTGTCTCACTTTTTGCCTAAGATGGACATTTACATCAATATTTTTAACTGAATCTTCATCTTTTCAGACCTATAGCAACTAAACCATAAAGAATTTGAAGATGATGTGAACTAGTGATTTGTGGCAATTTTTGTGTAGATTCTAATTTTATCTTTTTTCAAATTTTCTGAAATAAATCATGAATCTTTCAATATCTCCTTTAATAACTGGTTTTAGATAGAAAACAACATTTTTAGAAAGTAATGTTTGTGTCGTACAACATAATTTTTTTTATATAAAGGATTAAATTCTAATTTTTGGAATATAGATTCTCAACATCAATATCTAGGGAAAGGATATTTTTTCATAATTTTTTGTTGCATATTTTTTCTTCAATTGATTTTTGAATTCACTGTAACTATAATTTGGACATATGTGTGTGTTGTACAACCTAACTTTTTGTGGATATATCAAAATCCAATTTTTCTTTTTTGGGTGAAATGAGGAAATCAATATCTAGGGAATGGGTATTTTTTTAATTTTTTTTACAATGGTTTACTATTTTTCCACCTCTGCACAACAAAGAGTTTGATGTTCAAAGAAAAACCTATGTTTAGTAAAAATTGAAAATTAAATATATGATAAAATGAAAATATATCAAACCTATACTTGTTGGAAAGCTAGTTTCAAGGGCTACAATCTTGAAAAATATAATTTTTAAATGATGTTATTTAATCCCTCAAAAGGTACACAAAAAGTGGTTTTTTGCCAGCATTTTGATAGTTGTGAAGGAGACTCCATTGTGGGTATGATTTAATACTATATGGGTTCTATCCAAGGGGGTTTGATCTAAGGGGGTCTTATCTATCCCTATTAAATTAAAGCCCTTTAGATGGAGCCTCTCAAGACTTAAATCATTAGTTTTTTTCTAAAAACAGTGATTTCAAGCAAAAATCAACACATCCTAGAAGTGAGACACAGTATTGTGGTAGCATTCAAGTATATATATTCTGATAAGCCTTCTCGATCTCATATCCCTGAGCACACAAATATCCTTCCATCTTTTTTTTCTAGAATGCATAATCTGAACCATTGAATCTAGGATATTCCAAAGGAATCTTGTTTGCCATCCCGGATCTACCTCAAGCAGTTAAGCTCTCCTTCAAGGAACCTTGATCTAATACCAATTGTTGAAATGAACAAGACAACTGAGAGGGGGGGTGAATCAGTTGTAGCAAATTAAACTTTCAAAACCCTCAACAGTAAACAGATCCACAAGCATTCATTAAACCCTTATTTTTTAAAATTGATTAAACATGAAATACAGATAACAAAAATTGAAATCACAACACCATACACATGAGAACACTAAATTTACGTGGAAAAACCAATGAGGTACAAACCATGGTGAGGATTATCTCACAATATAAGTAATAGCAAAACCGGTACAAAGGGGCTACTACCAGAATAGGACACACTATCCAAAAAGGATCACAACTAGGGCTCATTTCCATAGAAAGAAAATAAGAAGATAGAAGAAGAATGTTACATAGAGAAAACACTTATCAATGCAACAAGGAGTCCACCACAATTGCTCGCACACTTTTGTAGTCTCACATGAAATATTTTGGATGCCTTCAGCTCACTGCCTTCAGGAACCCTAACATGAATTTCACATTGCTTTGCTCAATTTCGCATCACACACATCACTTCCAACAATATCACATCCATCTTTCTTCTTAATCTTTCCACAGCCTCTTGCATCAACACAATACATATTTATATCAAGTTCTACCTCAAAAAATTTCTCCAATGTCATTCACTAGTCATTATACATTCAAATTCAAAATAGGTCAATACCTAAACATTCCCACGATGGATAGGAATAAAAGGTGGCCTACATAAATCCTTAATTAGGACCCAAATAGATCTCAACACACTTCAACACGCTTCCACAAGCCTCGCATGTAGTGTTAAACACAAGGTCATCCAACACCCGTGCAAAACACCATAAACATTAAGTACACGCTTCCTTAAGCTGGGTCAAAAGTTCCAGACAACATAATTTACTTGAACTTAATCCAAAACAATACATGAACTATTTAAGATTCATCAAACACTTCATCCAATCTCGCATCAACAAATACTTTAACTAAGAACAACTGATAACCCTTAATTGCTTACTAATAAATGAAACTCACACTGTACTGCACCAAATCAAGTAAAAATTTGAATACAAAAAGATAAAAGAATTATAAGAAACTTCCCAAATTTGTACAACCTGAATCCAAACATCAGAGAAAATTAGAGCAAATACATTTCTCCTAGACCATAAAAAACATCACTGAATAGCTGGTTCACACACTAGTGAAAATATCTCACACTGTACAATGATCCAAAAACCCAAATTTTGAATATAGCAACTTCTATCAACTTTGAATAACCTATAAGATCTACACAAGCATAGCATCAACACATATTGAATGCGGAGCACAATATCGAAGCACACTATGAACATTTGCACAACATAGTTTTATTCTGTTTATTAATTTTTTTAAAAGCACTTGGAAACCAAGTACCAAAGACATCATCTCAACTCATTACTTCATTCAAACTCATCTTTAGACTCTGCAACAAAATAATAGCTCCAAGTAATCACAACACTTCCTCAAGGTCTCAACTACACATGCACAACTTGCTTTCCTCTTTTCCATAATTTTTCTCAATATCCTCAACATATTCATCCCATAGTCGAAATCAATGAAAACACCAATTAGTAGACTTCTTGTTGACATCAATGACAACACCATCATACTTGTAGCAATCCATTTATGAAAGAGGTTATGAACTTTAAAACAACTTGGATATAATGGAAAAGGATGTGGTGTGAACAAGGTATCCATGTCCCCATAGATCCTAACATGGAATAAACAACAAAAGGTCTTGGGTATTGTCCTTCAAAAATTAAAAAAACATCAAAAATATCTTCAATTAATCAATAGCATTAGTTGTTGCTCCTTGTCATGTGGTAGTTGTAGTATCACACAATACTCACTACCATACATGGGGCTATAAACTAGAATTTATGCAATCATATTTCATTTGACAAGGAGCAGTACATCATCATTTATCTTGGGCTCATCTTTGTCCTTAAACTTGGGGGGTAGGGGTTAGGTATCCTTGTGTTAGGTGCATTCCTTCTAGCAAGGGATCCCTTTGCATCTCCTTAAAATTTTAGTGTAGCAATTACACTAAAATTTAAGGGGGACATATAGTCTCTCAATCATTGTTTTCATAAGAAATGGTCCCTTCTTAGTGATGATAGAATACATCTCCTAGGAAGTGTCACCTTGTCAATCAAAGTGTAGCCTTCTTGATTTATATGTGAATTGTCTCCTTTTTGGGGATATTGGGCTTGATGTACCCTAAGTGTGTGACCTTTCCTAGCATATAATGTTCTCCTTGGTGGTAATGCTATGGCTAGTATTACCTGGGTGTGATTGTTTTATTCCACAACTAGTCCTCTCTTGGTGGTGGTGTCATATGTGATATTACCTAAGGTGTGACCTTTCATGTATTGAACAAAATCCCCTTTATCATTTTTTGTAAATCACCTTTTGTGGTGGCGTTATTATAACATCCGTTAAGGTTTTGTCATATCTTATCATTGTTTATGCACTCCATGAGGTGAGTGTTGTTCATACCTCATGACATTAAACTTTATGCATCCCCTGAGGTGAGTTTTGTTTGTCCCTCGCGACGTTAAACTTTATGCACCCCCGAGGTGAGTTTTGTTTGTCCCACGTGATGTTAAACTTAATGCACCCCCTAAGGTGATTTTTTTTTGTCCCCTGTGACATTAAAATTTATGTACCCCCTAAGGTGAGTTTTATGCACTCCCTGAAGTGATATTTTGTGAGAGACCTCATGGATTCAACATAATAGAGCTTGTCGGGTCAGAAACTTGAGCACCATTTTTAACATAGCCACCTAGCATAACACAACTTGCTTGCTATTTAAGCCACGTGTTTCATGAGTGTTTAGCATAACATAACTTTCTAGCCTTGTGGAACCCATCATATTGCATGGACACCTAGCATAACATAGCTTTCTCTCTAGTATACCCATGTATCTCATGAGTGATGTGGCATAACATAGCTTGCCAATTCTCATAGGAGAATTCCTTTATTTGATGGATGATGTTGGATATTTGAGATGATTTAAGACTGAGGTCTCTTTCCCTTACTGACTTGAATCCTTTTAGTACTAACCTGGTGTTTTGTGTGTTTCTTGTGTTTTCATCATGTTTGCATCATTTTTACATCGTGTTTTCATTTCATCATCATTTCTATGTTCCATCATGTATGCCCGTGTTTTCCAATATGTATGTTTGTGTAAATTGCCTTGTTGCATTTCATAGATATGTGTGTTCCTTTTGTGATTAGATTGGTTTTCCATGGGATCTTGGATCCTAGGGGCTTGTGCACTCCCCCTACATCCTTTTTCATCCCATCTCTTCAACATTTGGAAAATCAGACACCTCTTGACATAGATTTTCTACTTTAGTGTGATTTTGAGCGTAAGTTCATACTCTCACTAAAGTGGGGGCTAAATGTAGCCGTTATCCTCTGAAGTTGCACCCTTGTTGAACCTGATGTTCAACACCTCAGTGTAACATTGGAAGACCTCCAAAGATGTGGGTTTCTTGTAAGCAGAGGTGAACCTCCGGAGAAGGTTGGCTTCCTTTGGGTATCACCTAAACTAATGGTCTTGTAAAGGGAAAAGGGAGAAGGAGTACATGAAAATGAAACTAAACTATGGTGATACACCGTATTGATATGAAATCATGAAATGAAACAAGAAGAAAATACACTGGGAAAATTAATTGCTACTGTTTCACATACTCAAACCAACTCCTTTTAGACTTATGCATCACTCTTGACAGGTTTGATCTACACACATATCTCAAGAAGGAAGGAACAAACTTCACAGCTTTGTGGTATGAATACAGATTTATAAAACACAGTTAAAGACTTGCATAATCAAAAGAGAAATACATAAATGAGATTAGTACAAACATGAACACTAGCTTCTAAGGTAACTCTGTTTTGCATTCCAGATTCTAGTTGAGTTACAAAAAACATACATTTAGTCGAGAAAGGATTGATAAAAATCACTAACTCTTTTGAGTGTATAATCTGAACTATTTACAAAAATGTAAAAAATGCCTTATATATCAAAGTGTCAGCCCCTTAGGGCTTACAAAAATATTAGGGCTCAGAAAAAGATCTGCCCTTAGATCTTTTGATTGAATTAAACACTGCATCCCCGTGTCCTTGTTGCCTATGTCGGTGAAGAAAACATTCTTGAAGAAGCCTTCTTCAGATCTTTCTATAACCACCACATTCACTTCTGCTCCTCGTGTTGATCTTGAACCTCTTCGGATGAGCGCTTTGAATGTTCCTGAGCTCAAAACAGATACATGTTTCTTTTCATCCTGTTGATGCTCTTCAGACTACCGCGGCTCACTTTCAGATTTCTCTAATTGGCTGAGTAAACTCCACACAGCTTCTTTGGGCAGTCAAAAACTCGTTCTGTAGAATCGCATCTCGGTGAGACACTGAAAGTGTCTCACCGATGTGATTAAATCCTCCTGCAACCATCGGCACAACTCATTATTATCGGCAAGAGTCATAGCGAGCCCTAAGAGTCCATCTTCTTTCTTTCGCTTCGAGCTCACTCCACTTCGGTAAGACCCTACCGGGTCAGCGAAACATCCTGTTGAGGCCATCCCTTCTTTGTTGATGCCACCTCCTTCGTGTATCGGCAAGACAACCATTTATTGCCAAGAGTTCACAGCGGGCTTCATGAGTCATGTCGAGATCCCTTTCTATCGCTGAGACCATACCAAGTCGGGAAGACATCCTATTGAATGTAAGACCTCCTTAGTGAGTCTCCCCGAGCTTCACATTACAAACCATATTGGCAAGATTTTATCGATGTCACCCCGAACGCATTCCACTCTACCTGGGCTCTATATTTCCTTCAGCAAGACCATGGAAAGTCGGGAAGACTTCATAGCGAGGTCCACCAGTCATACCAATTCCTGCTTTAGTCGCTGAGACCGCACCATGTCGGTAAGACACTACTCTGACGGCTGGAAGCTACACCGATGTCTTTTATGTTGGGGAGACCCTCTGTTGGTCAGTGAGACCTTCTACTTTGTTGGATCCTTCTTCCCAAGATGGTTCCCCTTCGACAGGACTTCAGTTGGTCGTTGGGACCTCATGGTGATGGCTTCAACTCTTGGCAATCTCCTTTGTTGTCGGTGAGACATTGGCTTGTCGGCCAAACCTCTCGCCGGGCTCCTTATCTTTCAGCGATGAGCTATTTTCTCTTCGGTCAGGGAGACATTGCCATCTCGGTGAGATCTCAGGGTGAAGTCTTCAACTCTTGGCGAGCTTAGCTTGCTTTTGGCGAGACCTTCTTATATCGGCAAGACCTTATGCCGATGTCAAGCTCTTTTGGCGAGGTCTTTACTTTCTGGTTGGTGAGACATCACGCGGTCGCTGAAACTTCATAGTGAACTCCTCCTGTCTGCCCGAGCTCTCCTCTATTCGCTGAGACTCTCGTTGGTCGGTGAGAAATCATACCAAAGGCGCTTTGCTTTGGCAAGGGTCTTTTAGTCGGCATGACTTTTCTTTATCGCCTAGACCTCACACTGAGGTCCTCTCTTTCTACTGAGCTGTTCACATTACTGTCGGCGAGACACCACCGAGTCGGAGGAGATCTCCTATCGAATTCAAAAGATTATGCTGAAGCCACATACTTCGGTGAGACTTTGGACAGTCGCCAGGACCCCATGGAAAAAGCCCCAGCTCCTAGCTAGACCAGATGTTTCCTTGGTGGGACCCCCACTTGTTTGCTTCCATCATCAAGACCCCCTAGTTGAGGAGACATCCATTTGTCAGCAAGAGGTTGTGCTGAAGGCACCCTGATTTGGTAAGGCTTCATTTCGTTCACTTTAGCAAGAGGCAAAGGTTTCACCAAGACATTGTGGTGAAACCACTTCCTTTGGCCAAGATCCCTTCGTTCGCTGAGACATGGCCATGTTGGCAAGACCATAGGGCAACAGCTAGAAACTATACCAAAGTCAAATGTCAGGGAGACCTTCTATGTTCGGTGAGACCCTTTGGAAAAGGGACCAACCTTTGCCGAGAGCCCTTCCGTTGTCACCAAAACATTTTCGGGTCGCTGAAACCTCTTAGCGGGCTCAAAGACTTACCCCGAAGTGTCCATCTGTCGCCGAGAGTTATACCGAAGATGTCAACACCATCAGAAAGACATTCCATTCTCGCTAAGACTTCTCTCCGAGACTCTTTGTTACCCCAAACAAATGCAGTCGGTGTGACTTTGCCTCTTCACTGGGACTTCTTACCAATAGTGTTTCTTTCGGCGAGAGCTTCCCCAATGACTTTAAACCAACTGCTATCAGTGAGACTTTGACTCTTTGCTGGGACCTTTCACCGAGTGTCATAAGTTATCCCAAAGCTTGTGGTCACCATGAGTCTCCCCGATTGACGATCGAATGGCCTATCGGCCAAAGATCCCGACACGATAAGAGGTCATACCGAACCCTTCCTGTCACAGTGATAAGCTCTGCAGCTTCATTCGGCAAGACAGAAACTAGGTCACAGTGACCTGTTCAAAATAGAATGTATCAAAGCAGCCAATCGACCAGACAGTGAAGATGTCATATCGACCTGGCTCTAAAGGAGGCTGAGCCTGTAACTATTGAAGCATATTTCCAACAAAGCAGGCCTCCCAACTGAATTCCCTATTAAATGTCATCAGATGCATGAACTAACCCTCAATGGAAATATCCCATTTGGCCCTTATGAACACCTGCAACATAGATGCCTTGCCTGATTGAGCCTGAGGGTGAAAATTAGGTAACATTTATGGCGACCTTTGCTAGATGTTCGCCTACTAAACATAGAAACCAGTAGCCTAGGCCATCCATTGGGCATGGAGTCATTGGGACAACTCAAAAAAGATGAATAGCAGCTTTGTACATGGTTGTAACTCATCTTGAGACTCACTAGAACACTTGGAAACTTATTGAAAACAAGAAAAATTGAAATAAACTATTTACATGTGTTGGAATAACACTTAGGGAAAGAAATAGCAACTAAACCTACCCTATACTAACCAATAAGAAATTGGTCAAACAAACCCATTAACAGGTTGGGTGAAATAACTACCCTTTCTAAAAAAATTACAATGTTTGCCATGCTGGAGAACAACTAAAGAGAAATGAAGCATGCATGACAATTCTACTGATGGCTGCAAGATCTCTTGCAGAACATATTCAAGCTTACTAACCTTTTCATATGGAATGTAAACATTCTCGTTCTGAGGTGGAAAGGTAACTTGAGTGCGCTCCTCCTGAATAGTACCCTCATGCTTGGGTGTAAGCAAGGTATCAATATCTTTGCTGGTCTCCATTTTGGCTAGATGCCTGATAGGGCAGCCTCTAGTAAGGAAAAAACTTGCAGTTTCCTTGCTCTCTTACTCATGAGCTGCCATTCTATCACCTTGTTGGATGGAAAGGTATAGCCCCTGTGGCTGACTTGATGGAAGAGTAGTAACTTCCTCAGTATGCTCATGCTTTCCCAACTGGACATCCATTTCTTCAATGGAGAACAATGAGATAGCTTCCCCCATCACATCTTCAATCAATGCATCAACCTCTGGCTCTTTTATGCACCAGAATGGAAGCTGCTCATAATTCTCATAATCATTGGAAGAGTTACATTCTGATTCATGCTTGTCTTTTTCAACGCAAGAAGACAACAATTCAAGTGGTGATGAGGTCTCAAGTTCCTCTGTACAATGGAATGGGAGCCCCTCCAACCAGTTATAACTTTGTAAATTAGGCTCATTAGGCTCCTCCTGTTGTTTCAGCATTTGTTCAAGTTCATGAACCTGTTGTCTTAGTTCATCATGACTATCAACTACTTCTGAGTCTTCACAAGGATCAAAGTTAGCTTCCTCCTCAAAAACCTCAACAGTAGCTTTTCCAACCCCAGCATGTTCAAAAACATCAAAGCTCCCACATTGGAGGATAATATCAGGTTCAATCTCAGGCTATTCTCCCTGAATTGAGGCACTATTGTATTCCTTATTATTGTTAATAAGCAACCCACCCATGCTTTCTTGTTGTTCAATCATTTGCTGCTATTGTCTTCTATATTCCTCCATAGCTAGATGCAACAGATTTTGGATTCTATCCTCCCCCATGGTGACTGAACCAACCTGATCACTGGGCTGCTCTTCTTTTACCTCCTGGACGATAGAGCACGATTTGACTTGCATGATAGGTGAAGGAAACTCACAAGGTGACTGAGATGGGGCCTTCCAACTTGGAATCCTGAGGGTAGGAGACTTATTAATAGGCTCACTAGAGATCTTGGAAGGATTCTCCTGCTTAAAGCTAGGAAACCTATATTCGGAAGCCTCATCTTTCACCGAATGATTTAACATTACAGGAGGGGGTGAGCCGAAACTAGGAATGGAATGGGCTACCTGTGCTTCATACCTTTGTACTTGATAATCTGAATAAGCCTGACTACCTTGTACCTGGGAAGATAAGAATTTCATTTGCTCCTCTTTGGCTACTATCTCCCTCTCAAGATCTTCTTCAACCTAACATCCCAACTCTTACTGCTGTGAAATAAGCTCTTTCTGTTTCTTGACATCGACCAACATGTCATACATATAGTAGAACACCTTACTGATGTCATTAATCTGCATATGTTCAAACTTCTAGCTCAAAGCCCACAACACACGATCAAACTGTTGGAGCAGGTCCATTATATTCTGGTAGGGGTGCTCTTGAGGCTGATTATGCAGATAATCATGTTGGTTGGAATCAAAGACCTCTTCATGGGGTTGATTTTGATCATAGGTTGGCTGATATTGAGACTGAGCAGGAATGGGAGGGTGGAAAACATGATGAGGCTACTGGTAGTCTACTATTATAGGGACATTTGGTATAAAAATAGCATGTTGTTCTGCATAGTATGGTTGATGAGAGGACATATACACATGACTTTCATGGGATGGAGGTGGAAAGTCACTATAATAGTACATGAAAATGAAACTAATGGTCTTGTAAAGGGAAAAGGGAGAAGGAGTACATGAAAATGAAACTAAACTATGGTGATACACCGTATTGATATGAAATCATGAAATGAAACAAGAAGAAAATACACTGGGAAACTTAATTGCTATTTTTTCACATACTCAAAACAACTCCTTTTAGACTTATGCATCACTCTTGATAGGTTTGATCTACATACATATCTCAAGAAGGAAGGAACAAACTTCACAGCTTTGTGGTATGAATACAGATTTATAAAACACAGTTAAAGACTTGCATAATCAAAAGAGAAATACATAAATGAGAGTAGTACAAACATGAACACTAGCTTCCAAGGTAACTCTATTTTGCATTCCAGATTCCAGTTGAGTTACAAAAAACATACATTTAGTCAAGAAAGGATTGATAAAAATCACTAACTCTTTTGAGTGTATAATCTGAACTATTTACAAAAAGTCAAAAAATGCCTTATATATCAAAGTGTGTCGGCCCCTTAGGGCTTACAAAAAATATTAGGGCTTAGAAAAATATCTTCCCTTAGATCTTTTGATTGAATTAAATGCTGCAATCCCATGTCCTTGTTGCCTATGTCAGTGAAGAAAACATTCCCAGAGAAGCCTTCTTCAGATCTTTTTGTAACCACCGTATTCACTTCTGCTCCTCGTGTCGATCTTGAACCTCTTCAGCCGAGTGCTTTGAATGTTCCTGAGCTCAAAACATATACACGTTGCTTTTCATCCTATTGATGCTCTTCAGACTACCATGGCTTGCTTTCAGATCTCTCTGATTGGCCAAGTAAACTCCACACAACTTCTTTGGGCGGTCAAAAACTCGTTCTGTAGAATCACATCTCGGTGAGACACTGAAAGTGTCTCACCAATGTGATTAAATCCTCCTGCAACCATCGACACAACTCATTATCATAAGCAAGAGTCATAGCAAGCCCTAAGAGTCCATCTTCTTTCTTTCGCTCTGAGCTCACTCCACTTCGGTAAGACCCTACCGGGTTGGCGAAACATCCTGTCAAGGCCATCCCTTCTTCGCCGATGCCGCCTCCTTCATGTATCAGCAAGAAAACCATTTATCACCAAGAGGTCACAGTGGGCTTAATGAGTCCTGTCAAGATCCCTTTCTATCGTTGAGACCATACCAAGTCGGGAAGACATCCTACCAAATGTAAGACCTCCTTACTGAGTCTCCCTGAGCTTCACATTACAAACCATATCGGCAAGGGTTGATCGATGTCACCCCGAACACATTCCACTCTACCCGGGCTCTACATTTCCTTCGGCAAGACCATGGCAAGTCAGGAAGACTTCATAGCAAGGTCCACCAGTCATACTAATTCCCACTTCAGTCGCTGAGACCGCATCATGTCGGCAAGGCACTACTTCGACAGTTGGAAGCTACACCAATGTCTTTTATGTCGGGGAGACCCTCTGTTGGTCGGTGAGACCTTTTGCTTTGTTAGATCTTTCTTCCCGAGCTGGTTCCCCTTCGGCAAGACTTCAGTTGGTCATTGGGACCTCATGGCAATGGCTTCAACTCTTGGCAATCTCCTTTGTTGTCGGTGAGACATTGGCCTATCGGCCAGACCTCTCGCCGAGCTCCTTATCTTTTGGCGATGAGCTATTTTCAATTTGGTCAGGGAGACATTGCCATCTCGGTGAGACCTCAGGGCAAAGTCTTCGACTCTTGGAAATCTTAGCTTGCTTTCGGCAAGACCTTCTTATATCAGCAGGACCTTATGCTGATGTCAAGCTCTTTTGGCGAGGTCTTTACTTTCTGGTTGGTAAGATATCACATGGTCACAGAGACTTCATAGTGAACTCATCCTGTCTAGCTGAGCTCTCCTCTATTCGCTGAGACTCTCGTCGGTCGATGAGACATCATACTGAAGGTGCTTTGCTTTGGTGAGGGTCTTTCAATTGGCATGAATTTTCTTTATCGCCCAAACCTCACACCGAGGTCCTCTCTTTCTGCCGAACTGTTCACTTTATAGTCGGTGAGACATCACTGAGTAGGGGGAGATCTCCTATCGAATTCAAAATATTATGTCGAAGCCACATACTTCGGCAAGACTTTGGACAGTCGCCAAGACCCCATGGCAAAAGCCCCAACTCCTAGCGAGACCAGATGTTTCCTTGGTGGGACCCACACTTGTTTGCTTCCATCATCAAGACCCCTTAGTCGGGGAGACATCCATTGGTCGGCAAGAGGTTGTGCCAAAGGCACCCTGATTTGGCGAGGCTTCATTTTGTTCACTTCAGCAAGGGGCAAAGGTTTCTCCAAGACATTGTGGCGAAACCACTTCCTTTGGCCGAGATCCCTTCATTCGCTGAGACATGGCCATGTCGGCAAGACCATAGGGCGACAGCTAGAAACTATACCGAAGTCAAATGTTGGGGAGACCTTCTACATTCGGCAAGACCCTTTGGCGAAGGGACCAACCTTTTTCGAGAGCCCTTTCGTTGTCGCCAAAACATTGTCGGGTCGCCGAAACCTCTTAGCGGGCTCAAAGACTTACCCCAAAATTTCCATCTATCACCATAGTTATACCAAAGACGTCAACACCATCAGAAAGACATTCCATCCTCGCTAAGACTTCTCTCTAAGACTCTTTGTTACCTCGAATGAATGCAATCGGTGTGAATTTGCCTCTTCGCTGGGACTTCTTACCGATAGTGTTTCTTCCGGTGAGAGCTTCCCTGATGACTTTAAACCAATTGATGTCAATGAGACTTTGACTCTTCATTGGGACCTTTCACCAAGCGTCATAAGTTATCCTGAAGCCCGTGGTTGCCATGAGTCTCCTCAACTTTTGATTGAATGGCCTATCGGCCAAAGATCCCAACGCGATAAGAGGTCATACCGAACCCTTCCTATCACAGCGATAGGCTCTATAGCTTCATTCGGCAAGATAGAGAGTAGGTCACAACGACCTGTTCAAAACAAAATGTATCAAAGCAGCCAGTCGGCCAGACAGTGAAGATGTCATATCGACCTAGCTCTAATGGAGGTTGAGCCTGTAACTATTGAAACATATTTCCAACAAAGCAGGCCTCCCAAATGAATTCCCTGTGAAATTTCATCAGATGCATGAACTATCCCTCAATGGAAATATCCCATTTGGCCCTTATGAACACCTACAAAATAGATGTCTTGCCTGATTGAGCCTGAGGGTGAAAATTAGGTAATAGTAGCATCATAAATTTTCACCCTTGACAATTTCACACTATGTTTGGACCCTCCTAAATTATTGAGCCTAATTGGGTCCCTAAAGTCCTAAATTATGCATTCTATAGCCCATTTGTACCATTTTATGAGAAATTGCAAGCATTGAACAAATGCATCCATTTAATGTTTTACCTCCGACACCTTATGTCCCAGAAAATGGGGTTAGGACTAGCATTCCCTAGGGAATCTAAGTCCTATTGTGTTGGGACCTAATTTTTAATATGTCTATGTTGGAATTTTAACATTTGAAACCCACTTGCAAAGGTTAACTTTTGAGATCTAATTTTTTAGAAAATTGAATAAATGCCTCTAAATACCTAGTCATTTCACCATTTGAAATACAAGTGAAATGATCTAGCAAGAGGTGAACATTAAGAACATTCAAGAGAAACATTTCAGTGGTTTATTATAGAAATTCAAGATCCAAGTATCTTGTCAAAGTGTATGTGAGTTCATATTGTTATATTATCATTGTTTTGTGAAGGCAATCCCATTTTGTAGGTCTCTAAAGCAATTCAAGTAATCAAGAAAGAAATATCCAAGAACTTGAGGTGATGTGTATGACTTCAGTCCTTCAAGGAATCCATTGAAGGGTGGTGAGTTGTAACACTTTGTGATTTCATCATTCCTTCCTATCAATTATCATTTTATCATTAGCATTGCCATTGTGGAAGTTGAAACACAAACATGGGGTTTGACTAAGGAAAGCCCCTAAACGACACAAAAAAATTCCTCTCTTTGAATGTGCAAGTTTCAATTTTGAATAGGATTAAGGGAAGCTTGAAGATAAATTGTTAATTATTTGAATCCCTACACCTTGTCAACTCACAAAAACTCACCTACAAAATTATCTGATAGTGTTTCAAAAAATTTGCAAGTGAAAATAGAGATATCAAATCTATCATCAAAGGACCTCAAAAATAGTGTAGGAAAGGTGTACAAGAACTTGTACGCCCTAGGGTGACTCTATCCATGTATTCAAATCAATACCAACTTTTCTGGGTAGGTATATAGTCCTCTGCAGTTCCCAAATCTATTTGCAATTGATTGTTTTAATTTACCAGTTGTTATATTATTTCATTTCTCATATTAGGGTACATAATCTAATTAGGTTAATCATAATAAACCAATTCCAAACCACTCCAATCCCCAAATTGATGGAGATCCAGGTTTGACTGGTTCACCTTCATGGTTGAAAGTCAATTTGTACACCTTGTTGATCTCCATCTTAATGAAACCCTAGAAGAAGGCCTTAAATAATATTGCTCTAAGCACTTAGGACATAGGATAACCCTTTTTCTATGTTTCAATAATAATGTTAATATTAACTAACCTAATATCAATACTGATGGTAGGTGGATTTAAGATGAATGATAATGTTAGAATTAATATTATTACTTATCTCATTATAGGTAAGAGTGTCTGTTGATGAGTGTTTTTGTACTCTCCAACATAGAATAAATGACTAAGGAAATCCCATAAATGGCACAAATTTTTCCCTCTCTTTGAATTTATAGATTTTAGGTTTTAAGTGGATTAAAGGAAGCTTGAAGAAAAATTGTCCATTGTTGCATTTGAAGCCCTACACCTTGTCAACTCACAAAAACTCACCTACATAATTATCTAATAGTGTTACGACAACTTTGCAAGCATAAACGAATATCTCAAATCTATCATCAAAGGACCTCAAAAATAGAGTAGGAAAGGTGTACAAGGACTCATACGCCCTAGGGTGACTCTATCCCTGTATTCATATCAATACTAACTTTTTTGGGTAAGTACACAATCTTTTTCACTTCCCAAATCTGCATGTAATTAGCTATTTTAGTTTATCAGTTGTTGGATTATTGAATTTCTCATATTAGGACACATAATTTAATTAGATTAATCATAGTCAATAAATTTAAATCTATTCCTATCCCAAAATTGATGAAGAACTAGGTCTAATTGGCTCACCTTCATGGTTGAAAGTCAATTTATACACCTTATTGATCTCCATCTCAATGAAACCCTAGGAAAAGGCCTTGAATCCTATTGTTCTAAGAACTTGGGACTTAGGATAGCCGTTTTTTCTATGTTTCAATAATAATGTTAATATTAACTACCCTAATATTAGTACTAATTTTAGGTGGATTTAAGATGAATAATAACATTAGAATTAATATTATTACTTATCTCACTATAGGTAAGAGTGTCTGTCGACGAGTGTTTTTGCACTCTCCAACATAGAATAAAATACACTATGTATCATATCTTCTCTTGAAAGGAAATATTATCTTATCACTTAAACAATATAACCCCAAGGTTTTGGTAGTCGGGTCTTAACCATGACTTGGATAACTCAGTGAAATGAATGTGATATTGTTGGTAATCACAAGGGAACTTACACTTTTTGAAAATTGAAAACTTCCTTTCTACAGTTCTCTCTTCAACAATTTTTGGTTCTCCTAAGATCTAAAATCTTTGATTTTGGATTTTCAACTTTAATTTTTTTGTTGTTTTTTCTAATTTTACCTCAAATAAACTTCAAAATTATTAGGGTTTAGAAAACCTAATTTAACCTAATACTAAAAATTAATTTCAAAATCAATAAACAGGTTCCATAAATCCTATTTTTGTTTCAACAGTTTAAAGCAACTACACAAAACAGATGCAATATTCAATGGCTTAATATTTTCAGATTTCAAACCATTCATTAAACCAATCAAGTCAATGCATTTTAATCAACAACTTATAATTGAACTTAAATATAAAAAGGGTTTAGACTAATCATATAATAAAACTTACAATCAACAAGAGTAAAATGGTATGAACCTTGAACTCCATAAATATCAACTCCAACAAATCTTTAGATAAAATAAAATAATTTTAAAAAATTAATCCTAAGAAGACACATGCAACCATGCTAACATTCAAAACTGAACACAAAGAATAAGATGAATTTTTGTATTGATTTTGGCAGTATTTTGGCAATAATTACAAGTTCTCCCTTTATAATGCAAAAAGCACAACCTTTTATAGATTTTCAAGTACAAAATTCAAAATGATAAGATCTATTTCAAATAAAAGACCTAGATTCATCCAAATTAAGGTAGTTAAAATAGGGTAGTTTACATTTGGGTGGTCCACTTTGTATTTAATACAAAATTTCAAATAAAATTCCTTAGTGCAAGACCTTAGGTGAGTCAACTGGGCATGGGATTTATTTTGTATTAAAGAAGGATTTGGAACTGATTTCAAGGTATATCTTCCTCCAACACAACCTATCTATCCTTTTTTTCCTTTCTAGCATATTCCAAAAATCTGGAGAGGATCCCATTAAGCTCTTCATTAGGAGGCACTGGAATCATTTTCAACCTATGTGACAAGGCAGCCAGCTCAACATCAAAACCATTTATTAATTTGATCCAATCATTATAAGATTCCTTGAATCTATGCATTATATTCAAAAACATGGATGCATCTTCTAAATGATCCTCTGTAAAGATAGAATTTATTGAGTGGGAAAATTTATCTTTCCACCATTTCTTTAAAATATTAATATGTATATTTTCCTTCGAAATGGTTTTTCCTATTAACATGTCATGCCCCTTTTTTCAAAAAGATAGTTACAAAGTGGAATTCAGGAATTCTACCACATTTCTCCACAAGAGTTCATCTTGGTTTTTGATTTGGGACATAACATCTATAATAAAGGCCCCAAAACATATCTAGAGCTCATGGGAAAAAAATCATCTATCAAAAAGATATCACCATTAGAAGATCATCAGTTTAGGCTCACTGTGCCAGAGCATAGTCGATTTAGGGAATCCCTTTGTATTCCTCCATAGGAGCATGTTCAAGTGTGGTTCAAAACATAGCACCTATTATGTCACTTTCACATCATATCCAAATCTTAAGGAAGAAGGATTGGGCAGCGAAAATTTATTGCTATTAGAAGGCGACTATGCTAGTCAATTGGTACCCACTTCTATAGGATTGAAGGATAAGACATCACAAGATCATGCAACAGTAACAATGAAGTTTTGGGAAGCTAGAGAGGGTAGGGCAAGCATTTGGATGGGTCCATAGGATGACATGCCTATTCCAAAGGAATTAAGGTTGGCCTTAAGGTTGACCTAATGTAGTATGCTAGGAATTTAATTTCTAGGCTTTGGTGCCATTTGGGCTCAAGGATGACATGTTAGTTAAAGGGGATTGTTAGCATATAAATGAAGGAAATCAATCCATGTAAGGGAATCAAATTATTATGTCATTTTCTTATAAATTTGGGACACTTGTGTTCTATTTTCTTTTGTGGACGAAAACCCATAGGAGTGGTGTTCATTGGATGAAAAATCGTTGTTCACTAGGATCAAAGGACGAAACCTGTTTGGTTCATGAGGAAATTCTCATTTAGGGATTACATCTGAGATTAAAGGATTCTATAGGAAGATAGTATTGTTGTCATCTAATCTTTGGTGATCTAGAAAATCATTTCAGATCATTGTTCTAAATTGTAGTCAATATATTATACATACATTCTAGAGTTTTCATCATATTTTGGAGTAATATATGTTATTCCTATCTTGTTGTGTTTGAATTTCATCTACAAATCAATATTTATTAAAAATTGTATGTTAGGGGCATTATAGTGGTATCAGAGCAAGAATATTCTACTAGCCTGTAGGTTTTTCTAATGATTAATATTTCCAAGTGAAAGGGAGGTCAAACTTCAAAGGAGAGAACTAAAGAAAGAGGGTCAAGGAGAAATAATGGAGGATGATAAAGCCAAAGCAAAATTTGAGGAAATGATTAAAGGGAAAAATCATCTTGCTGGCATGTTTGACTAGATGTTTTAGTGGATGTAGAATAATGCAAGGAAGGAGAATGATAGTATTAATGGAGTTGGTGCCTTTAGTGAATTGAGTGGTGGAAAAGGGAAAGAGAAGGTGATTTCTACATAAAGTTCTAGAATGGACTTTAGTAATAGGCCCCTTAAGCCTAAGTTCATTTAGAGAGTGGAAGAATTTTTTGAGGAAGAAACTACAAGATGGCATATCAAGAGCTTATGAAGAGTATAGAGCTTCAAACCCTCCAATCAAAGAGATCTTGTCTTTGAGAGATTTCATGGAAATGAAGAAGAATAAAAGGGGAACCTACCATTCACCCCTCAAGCCAAAATAATTGGAGCACTAATTAGGAAAGCTATCTATTTCCCCTTTTGATGGACTTGAGAAAAGAACTGCTTGGGCATGGTTGTAGAAACTTGATACATATTTGGAACTCAAGCCAATGTACAAGGAAGATGCTAAAATTTTCCACTCTACACTTGGAAGGAATTGCTCATGATTGGTGGTACCATGGTCTGATTACTCAAGGCCACAAATCGATCAAATCTTATGATGAATTTTGTAGTAGGCTAGTTGAGAGATTTGATAGAAGATATCTGAAAGAATATTTTAGAGAATTGTCTCACCTCAAGGAAAAAGGGAATGTGGAGGAATGTGTTATAGATTTATAGAAGCTAGTAGTTGTGGTAACTAACATCTTAGAGAAATGACTCATAGTCCTTTTCATAGAAGGCTTGGCAGAACAACTCAGGGGCTTGGTGAAAGCATTCCACCCCTCAACACTTCAAGAGACTATATGGAAGGATTTTGAACTGGAGAATTTTGTTCCTTAGTAGAAACCAAAATATTCAATATGGAATAATCAAAAATGAATTTTCCAAAAGAATCCTTGGATTGCTCAAAAACTTGCTCCCCTTGTCGTACCTAGGAAGAGTGATGTTGAAACCAAGAATGAGCTCAGAAGGAAGAAACTTTGTTTCTATTGCAAAGAACCATGGGTTCCAAGACATAGGTATCTTGGAAAGGGGAAAGTCCACTATATAAAATTCATCTCTGACAAAGAATCATATTTATATGGGTTTGAAGAGTTTCATGATCTGGAAGACATCCCTCCAGAGGAAGAAGATGAGGAGAAGGACAATGGTGGTATTCTAGCATCTCTATCAATTGCACATAGATACCACTCTTGAAGATCTAGGGAGTTCTTGTAGGACAAATAGTAACTGCCCTGATTAATGGAGGAGCTACTCACAATTTCATTGATGAGGGACTAGTGAGGATAAAAAGGTTGGATATGGAGAATTTTGAAGGGTTCACTATCACTATGGTGGATGGGTATAACTTACCCTACAAAGAGAAAGTCTGGAAGTTGGACATAACATTTGGATATCATAAGGTTTGTGGTGATTTTTATGTCATTGGTTTGGGTAAAATTGATGTGATTTTACGTGTAGTGGTTATATTCATTGGGTGAGTACACCAAAAACTACCAAATGATGGCGCTCAAGTTCAAAGCTAATGGGAAAGATGTGGTTCTAAAGGGAATGGATAATGGAGGTTTACAAGTAATATCAACCAAGAGAATGGAAATGATCTTTCAGAAAAACCAAGTTGCTTAGACTGCTGGTTGTTTGGTGATTAATAAGGACCCTTCAGAAGGTAAGAATGGTCAAGTTCATATTGATATACACAAGATTTTAGATAAGCATAGTTTGGTTTTCAGTGGCATGCCTCCTGAACTGCCACCAAATAAAATTTTCTATGGTATCATAGAACTTGAATCGGGATCAAACCCAGTTATGACCACTCCTTACCTCCATCCTTGGATGTATAAAGAGGAGATAGAGAGAGTAATGAAGGAATTTCTAGATATGGCTATATCATACCAATCTCTATCCCTTTCGCATCCTCTATGGTGTTGGTAAAATACAAAGATGGAACTCTTCGAATGTGCATAGACTATTGAGCATTAAAAAAGACCATTAAGAACCAGTACCCCATTACCACGAATAAATGAGTTGATTTATGAACTACATAGTGTGGTATACTTTTCATATAATTATTTGAGGTATCGATACCACGAGATCTTTATGAGGGAAGAATATGTGTGGAAGATTGCTTTTAAGTGTCACTATAGGAATTTCCAGTTCTTGGTTATGCCCTTTGGTCTCACCAATGCTTTGGAAACTTTCCAATCATGCATGAACCATGTTTTTGGTAAGAATTTGAAGAATTTTATGTTGGTTTTCTTTGATGACATTTTAATCTATAGAATAACAAGGGAAGAACATTTGAAATACTTGGATATAGTCTTGGGAATTCTAGAACAATAGTCTATCTTTGCTAAGATGTCCAAATGTGAGTTTGGGTCAACAAAGATATTGTATTAGGGACATTTCATAAGTGTTAAAGGAGTTTAGGTTGATCAAAAAAAGATCCAAGCCATTCTAGACTGGCATTCTCCCATAAATTTGTCTCGACTAAGAGGTTTCTTTGGACTGTGTAGCTATTACTAGAGGTTTGTTAGAGGATTTTCTCAGTCTACAATACCTCTCACTAATTTGAATAAAGGATCCTTTGAATGGATAATGGAAGAATAAAGGACCTTCAATAAATTGAAAGAGGTAATGAGCTCTTGTCTAGTTCTTGAAATTCCTAATTTTCACTTCCATTTATTGTAGAATTTGATGCTTTCAATGAAGGGATTGGAGTTTTTCTCTCTAAAGAGGACACCCCATAGCATTTGAAAGTGGGAAATTAAGAGACAATGAAAAGGATATCCCATATATGATAAGGAGATGCTAGCTATAATGTATGCCTTAGAGAAATTTTGGTAATACTTAGTATGTGGAATATTTATGGTCAAGATAGGCCATAACAACCTAAAATTCTTCTCAAGCCAACAAAATTTTAATGATAGGTAGAAAAAATGGGTCAAAAAACTTCAAGCATATAATTTTGATATTGAATATATCAAGGGAAAGAAGAATACTATGGAAGATGCACTCTTTAGGAGACCTACACTGTGCCATGTGTCCATCACATCAATTTATTGGAAGGATTCCATCATAGTGGAGTATGCTAAGGATCCTTTTGCTACTAGTGTTCAAGAAGGTGTAGAGAAGGGTGATTGATATATGGTGGAGGAAGGCTTGATACTTTTCAAAACTAGGGTATTCTTGGTTCTGGGATCTAAGGTAAAGGAGAAGATATTGGAGGCTTACCATAATATGCCAACAATAGGGAACCCAAAATTATACAAAAATTAATGGAAGATTAGGGAAAGGTTCACATGGAAGGTCCTTAAGGAGGATGTTCTCTCGTACATCTAAGAATGTGTCACTTGCTAGCAGAAAAAAGGGGAACAAGAGTTTTCAGTCAGATTACTACAATATCTCCCCATTCCAGAGCACAAATGAGAAAGTATCTCCATGGACTTCATCACTAAATTATCCAAAGTGTAAGGAAAGTATTGAATCTATGTTGTAGTGGACAAATTGACCAAGTATGCTCATTTATTTTCCATCTCCAATAACTACAAAGCTCCACAAGTTGTAAAATTGTTCTTCAAGGAAGTTTTCCAGTTGCATGGGTTACCTAAGTGTAGACACCTAAAATAATATTTAATTAAATAAATACTTTTTATTTATTTAAAAGTAATAAATTTAACCCTTTCCCTTATCCTAATAATTAATCAAATATTATCTATTTATTTAATTAATTTCACATTGACTTTATTAATTAAATCTAGCCTTAGCCCCCAAACCCTTCCAACTAAATAAATTAATTAATACTGTATTAATTAATTTGTTTAGGCTAAGTATCCTCCATTACTATTTTCTTATTATTTAATTCTATCCTAGCCCATTGTCCAACTTATAACTCCACTCAAGTTAATAAACCCCTGGTTTATTAACTCAACCCATCCTCATTAAATCAATTAATCCTTGATTAATTGATCTAACCCTCATCCTTAATCACTCATTACCATTATTTCCTAATTTTAAATTCACTCACCTCCCTCAAACTTGTCACCAAGTAGCAAGTGACCTAGCCTACCCTCTCCCTTCCTCTCACACATGTATGAGATCTCACCTACCCTCACTAACCTCTTACATAATCCCACTAACTCTTTCTAATGTATTCTCACACATGTGTGAGCACACCTCATTCTTACCCCCTTCCCTCTTGTGACACTTGTCACAATGTTAATACTCTACTCAACCTTGATCCAAACCCTACTTCACAATCAATCCTATCCATTCATCAAACAATCAATATTGGCCCTTGATTCCTCTTATGAAATTTCTATAAATGAGAGGTCTCCCATCCCATTTTCATCATCTTCTATGTTAATGTTATTCTACTTAAATATTGAACAACCACATCCACTATCAACACCTAAGAAAATATACAAGACTAGGGTGCATCTTGTGAGCTCAATCCATGAGGAGGGAAACAATGAAGGTATAATATCTTTATGTGTATTTCCTTTATGCATTTAATCTATTTTCCTTCATTATCATATTTTACCTTCTTCAGTAAGAACATTATCAATGATAGAGATATCCATTTTCTCAACACTTTTTGGAAGGTGTTATTCTATCTACTAGGCACCAAAATAACCCCTATCACAAGTTATCACTGATAAACTGATGGGAAAACTGAGATTGTGAACAAGTGGTTAGAAGGATACTTGAGGAATTATGTCACTAGGTAGTAGGCATCCTAAATCAAATGGCTGCATTTTGGAGAATATTGTTACAAAAAAACTCATCACATGTCCATTAGTATGTCTCCATTCAAATCCCTCTATGGATATGATGCATTGACCTTTACAGAATTGGTCCTCATAGATAGTAGAGTTCTAACAGTAATTGATTTGGTTAATCAAAGTCAAAACATCTTGAGAACTCTCGAGGATCATCTACAAGTTGCTCAGAATTAGAAAAATATGTATGCAAATAGAAAGTGCATAGAAAGAGCATTTGAGATAGGGTATATGGTGTTTATCAAGTTGCGGCCATATAGATAAGTGTCCATCAAGAAAGGAGGAGTAGAGAATATCAAGGCTAATTTCTATGGACCATACAAGGTACTACAAAAGGTTGGAGAAGTTACTTATGAAGTAGAACTCCTGATAGATATAAAAATCCATAATATCTTCCATGTCTCATGCCTAAAGAAGGTTTTGGTATTATATATATCTCTTGCTTCTAAGTTACCACCCCTTGATGGTGAAGGGAAACTCATCCTTATTCTAGAAGTTGTGATTGATACTAGGGTAAAAATTCTAGGGAACCAAAATATAACAGAGTGTCTTGTCTAATGGAAGGACTTGCCAATTGAAGATGCTACCTGGGAAGGGCTTGAGATCCTTGAGCATATAATTTTGCATTGCTTGGGGACAAGAAATTTTGGGAAGGTAGGATTTTTCATGTCCCTTTTTCTGGAAGATAGTTGCAAAGTGGAATTCAGGAATTCTACCACATTCCTCCCTAGGAGCTCATCTTTTTCTGTTGTTTGGGACATAGTATTTGTAATAAAGGCCCCCTAAAATATCCAAAGCTCATGGGAAAAGAATCATCTACCAAAAATATACCACCATCACAAGATCATCAGTCTAAGCTCATTGTGCAAAAGTAGATTCGATTCCAAGAATCCCTCTATATTCCTCCACATGAGCACATTCAGGTGTGTGGTTCAAAGAATAGCACCTATGATGACACTTGCACATTATATCCAAATCTTAAGGAAGAAGGATTGGGTAGCAGAAAGTTATTTCTATTAGAAGGTGAATATGCTAGTCAACCGGTACCCACTTCTATAGGCTTGAAGGATAAGACATCACGAGATCATGCGACAATAATGATGAAGTTTTAGGAAGTTGGAGAGGCAAGAGAAAGAATATGGATGGTTCCACAAGATGACATGCTTGTTCCAAAGGAATCAATTGCTCATACATTTACAACAATCTTACCCAACAATAGATATCAATCACAACACAAGCTTGTTGACATCAATGACAACACTAACTGCTCATACTTGCAACAATATCCCCATTTTTCATTGATGTAAACACATGATGTGAAAAACCATCAAAGACACAACAACTCTAAATATCAACACACTGCAACTCTCCACATTACTTTTCCCCCTAAATATTTTTTTTTAACACATTGTTATCTCCCCCTTTGTAGATTGTCTTCTTTACATGACTCTCTCTCCCTTAATGACTTTCTCTCCTTGGTAACTTGTTCCTTTTTCACATGATTCTCTCTCCTCCTTTGACATCAATGGAAAAGGACCAAATATTTACATTTTTTATTCTCTCCCTTTGAAATTAATCAACCTGCTTACTACTATTCTACATCTTTCCTTTACTGCTCTGAATACTCCCCCTTAGGATCACACACCAAATTGTACCAAATCAGCAGCCACTACACAATGACAACACACACTCTTCTAACTGCAACAATCAATAATGCTACTACCTACTCCCCATAAGAGGTAGCCACCAACATCAATCCATACCAAAATTAATTTTGAGATCCACTGGACTGATGCATCTCCTTATGCATCTAGTTTAAAGGAGGGGAAATAACCTCCAACTTCTCCCAGAGATACTCAAAAGTATTCTTGGGAAGATCCTTAGTGAATATATTAGCAATATGATCCTTTGTAGGTACATATTCATTCTTCAGTCCATTCTCCAAAAACTTCTCTCTCAAAAAGTGATATTGAATTGAGATATGCTTTGTCCTTGAATGCATCACTAGATTCTTTGAAATATTGATTGCACTTGTATTATCACAAAAGATAGAAATAGGCTCATCATACACCACTCTGATATCCTTTAATTTTTTCCTCATCCATAAAACTTGTGTGCAACAAGATGTTGCAATGTACTCAACCTCTATAGTAGATAAAGATACTAAATTTTGTTTCTTGCTTAGCCATGATACCAATATAATTCCAAGAAAGAATGCACCACCACTTGTACTTTTTCTATCATCTACACAACCAACCCAATTTGCATCTGTGTAAGCACTCAAAGTGAAGTTAGTATCCTTTGGCTACCATAAGCCATGATCTGGAGTGCCCTTTAAGTATCTAAATATCCTCTTTACTGTTGCAACATGTGACTCTCTAGGATCTTCTTGAAATCTAGCCATAAGAAAAACTACATGCATAATATATGGTCTTGTAGAAGTTAGGTATAACAATCCACCAATCATTGATATGTACTTTCTCTAATCAACCTTAGGATATTTATCATTCTTGCTCAACTTGTAACTAATAACCATAGGAGTACATACTGGTTTAGATTCTTCCAATCCAAACTTCAACATTTCTTTGACATACTTTGACTGTCACTAGTAGAGAAACAACAATAAACTATTGAAAAAACTATTAAAACTGCTTATAAATGATTGAACTTGGTCACGTGATCATTAGTAGTTTATTGTCAGTCATTTATAATGCGATCAGATTGAAGAATAAACCATTTTTAGTCATTTATCAGTTGTTTTGATTGATTGATTTGGTAGTATATTTAGTCATTGATTTAGTTATTGATTGTTGTAATTTGGTCACTTATTTAGTCTTTTTTTATTCACTGATATATTTAGTCATTGATTTAGTCATTGATTGCTATAATTTGGTCACTTATTTAGTCATTTTTATTCACTGATTTCTATCCATTGGTAGTATATTTAGTCATTAATTTTAATCATCATTTTTTTATCAATTTGGTAGTATATTTAGTCATTTTTATTTCACAGGTCATATATTTAGTCATATTTATTCACTATTCACTTATTTATGTCAATTGGTAGTATATTTAGTCATTTCTATTTCACAGGTCATATATTTAGTCATATTTATTCATTGTTCACTAATTTTTATCAATTGGAAGTATATTTATTCAATTTAATTATTAATTAATGTCAATTAGTAGTATATTTAGTCATTTTAATTAACAAATATTTGAGGATTTAAACATAAAAAACAAAAATACACATCAATCATCAATTGCACACAATAAGACAACCATTGAGAAGGAAAAATAAGTGAAATTTATTAATAAAAGAAAGGTGTTTTAGTTATAGCTTAGAACTTGAGTATTACAATTTTTATTTCAGTCACAAGACTGAAAATCTAAGTTACAATATTGCACAAAAATGACTGCAAGAAAGAAAATTCTCCAAAAAACTTCTACAATGATGAAAACACATGCTTGGATCCCTTCAATGTGAGCACATGCCCCTTTAATCTCTTAAAACTTCTACAATGTGGGAAATCTTCCTGGAGCAAGTTGTAACATACAGAATCCAAGGAGAGTGTTGATTGTGTCCCATATAAGAAGCTCTCTCCTTCAATGCAGTCAACAATAACCCAGCTAGAAGCTTTCCTCCTTTATATGCAACATACCATCTGATATGAGCAATAGGGTTTTCCTTTTTTGCCATGAATGAAGTTGTGCCTCAATACAACCAACAAAATTACTATTAGTCTCAATTTAGAAAGAATAAAAGTGCATTGTATATTGCAAGTTTACAAAAGTAATTCCAAACACAATAGAAAGATAAATCAATTAAAAATTTGTAGGAGACAGATCACATCCACAAACATGAGAGAGCTATGCAAAATTGGATAAATTGGCTTGGAAAATAAAGGCAACAGGGTATTTTTAGATTCAAGACTTTTACTTTTACTTAATGTTATGGAATAGAAGAAAAAAGAATCATTTATCTGCCACCATAGTGAAAAGTTAGCAATTGCATTTGGTTTGTTAAACATGGTCCTTGGTACAACTATTAGGCAGAGACTAAAATATGCAAAATCACATTTGCTGACTAATGAGACAAAAAAATGTCTCATCTATTATCCAAATAAAAGCATGTATTTTTCATAATTATGAAGTTTATCAAGACTAAGCATGATGAGAAAAGTATGATATTTTTAGTTAGAGTAGTCAAGATTTCATCATAACTTGAAAATTACAATCTTATTTCTTGATATTTTTAGATAGAAATTAGGAGAAAAGTGTTGGATGTTGTGGTTGTGTTGCTAATATGTGGTTTTCATTGATGCCAACACTATTATCATTGATGTATTGAAGGTTGTATATGTTGATGATATTGAGAAAATTGTTAAAGAAAGAGTTGCAAGTTGCCAGTGGAATAGTGAAGGTCATGAAGGTGTCTTGCTCAGTACATTGATGATCAATCATTGTGGATTAAAGTGTTTATTACTGAGTGTATCTAGTTTATCCACCGGAAGTTTCAGAGGTTTGCGAGAATATTTGATCGTGTTATGAATAGTTATGTTTTGATAGTTTTTTTGTGGTTTCAATTAGTGTTCCTGATTGAAGTTGATGCGATTCTAGTAATTTCAGTTGTTGTGGATGTTTTCCTGTTGGTTATTGTTGCTTGTGGATGTTTCTAGATCATGCTCTATCTTTGTTGCACGTCCATGTTGATCAATGTGTTTATGGTCGGTGAATTTTCTCTTATGTGTTCAAGTTTTTATGTTCTTGGCCGACATGGTGGTTATAACATGTTGTGGATCCTTGGAGATTAAAATTTGAGTGTTTGACACACTCGAGGATATTGTTTTAAGTCTTCATTATGTTGTTGCTAATGGTGTTTGATTCGCATTGAAAATTTATTTATAAATTTGTGCCAACATTGTAAATATGTTTCATATTTTTTCCAACGAAGTTGTTGATGTAAATCCATGTTGCAAATATATAAAAGTGGTTGTTTGTGAGAAATTTATGTGTGTGTGAATTGAGGAAGAGCTAGAGAAAGTGCAAGTGTGTGAATAATCATCTAATCATTTGATTGTAGAGCAGAGTGTGAAGAAGTTTGAGCGACGTGTGAAGTATTTTTGTGCTTAACCAGAACTGTAATCAAGCTTTTGTAGAAGCTATTTTCTAAGTTCATACCCTAAAGATCTAATCCGTATTTTTGTATGATAGTGTGTCTTCTTTGGGCAGTGAGCCCTCTTGTATTTGAGCAGTGAGCTCTAGGCAGTGTTCCTGAATGCATGTGCATTCCCATTATTCTTCTTTATACTTTTAACAGGGTATAATATTGTGGACTAATATCCACCATGGTTTTTCCCCTAATAGGGTTTCTACGTAAAAATCTTGGTGTTCTCTATGTTTCTGATGTGTTGATTGTTTATGGTTCATTGTTCTTTCATCAGATCTGAGATTAAGTTAAGTTGAAAAGTTTAAATAATTTGTGACAACCGATTCACCCCCCCTCTCAGTTGGTTGTCCTTGTTTTTCCAACAACAAGAAGGAAAAAAAACCCATGAAATTTCATAAAAACCTAGTTTGTGGTTTGAGAGAAAATTTCACCAATCTGATGCTCTGAAACTTTGCTTTCATGCTCCAGAATTTTTGAAGCTAAAGAAGGATCTAAGTGAAGGATAAGTATGATAGCATTTATGAAGAGGTTGAGTAGTTTGGGCTTCTATGATCAATTAAGGGACAATAGTTGAGAGCATCTAGGGGTAATTCAAAGCATCTAAGGTAGATTTTTGGGTTGTGCAAACAAATGGAGCATATCTAGGAAATAGTTTTGGGTAGTTTGAACCTTTTTGCAAGTATCTAGGAGTTGTTTTATGAGCTTTAATGATACACAAGGGAAATACATGACTTTTTCAGAATTCAAATATCTTTTGGAGCTTGTTTAGGGGCTACAAAATAGACATATTTGTTTTAGATGACCAAAGAAGATTGATTCAACAAGATGAAGAAAATACTTATCGTTTTCCCTCAACACATGTTCCTATCTTCTAGCAAGTTGTTGCACAACTATAAGACTCATCTTTTAGAATTCTATAAATTAATTATAATCAAGGAATCAAATGGGGAATATTTTTATAAAATAATAGAGTTCATTTTTTAGTAGCAGTAGTGTAATTGTTTGTAGTTTTCATTTCATAGTTTATTTTTCAGCAATATTTCCATTCCTTGTAATTTACATTTCTAGAATTTCCTTTTGAATGCTTCTTAAGATAGATTTCATTCTATCATTTTCATTTACCAACTCTTAGATTAGATTTGTTTCCAACAATTTCTTTCATGCATTGTCTTTCAATTATGTTTGTAGAAAAAGAATGTCATGCAAATGATTTCTTCTCCCTCTTGCATATTGCCATGGACACCAACCTAGATTGACATTTATAATTAAATGATGAGGATTGTAGCAACCTTCATCATTTTTTGCGTCGTTGCTGGGAAAAGGTGTCATTAGGGAGTTGTTGATGATCTACTGACAACAGGTCAAAATAAAAATTAGTTTGGCAAGCTTTTTAGGTTTATTATTTTAGAAATTCCTTGTTTTATTATTTTAGAAACCCCCCCATAACAACAGATCCAAAGGAAAAGGTTTTTGCATGCAAAGGTGATAGCTCTTGTGCAATCTCCTCAACTAAAGGACCATGACTTAAGCCCCGAAAAGAAAAATATTATTGTTTGGATACCTTCAAAGTCCAAGGAGGGTTGCCCGATCAGATATTTGAAGGACAAGGTGTTGCATCCAATCATGCATGCAACAAAATGTGAGGAAGGATTGCAAGATATTTCTAATCATTCCATGCATCTACTATAATCTGAAATTATGTAGAAGTATGTCATTTCAAAGGAAGGAGGAGCATCGGAGTTCAAATATTTAGCCATCTTTTTCTCATGGTTTTCCTTTTCTTTCAAAAAGTTGAATGCATGGATCCATCCTTTGAGAAAATGATGTTATTTTCCACAACCAATTAAAATATGGGTTCTTGAGATTTTTGGACAGAAATTATGAGACAAGAAGGTGAAAAAACCCATTAAATTTCATAAAAACTCAGTTTGTGGTTTGAGAGAAAACTTCACCAGTCTGATGCTCTGGAACTTTGCTTTCATGATCCAAAATTTCTGGAGCTAAAGAAGGATCTAAGTGAAGGATAAGTATGATAGCATTTATGAAGAGGTTGAGTAGTTTGGGGTTCTATGAGCAGTTAAGGGACATCATTTGAGAGCATCTAGGGGGAAATTCAAAGCATCTAAGGTAGGTTGTTGGGTTGTACAAATAAATGGAGAATATCTAGAAGATAGTTTTGGGCAATTTGAACCTTTTTGCAAGCATCTAGGAGTTGTTTTATGGTCTTTAATGATACACAAGGGAAATACATGACTTTTTCAACATTCAAATATCTTTTTGGAGCTTGTTTAGGGGCTACAAAAAAGGCATATTTTTTTTGGACGAACAAAGAAGATTGACTAAGCAAGATGAAGAAAAGACTTATCTTTTTCCCTCAACACATGTTCCTATCTTCTAGCAAGCTATTGCACAACTATAAGACTCATCTTTTAGAATTTTTTAAATTCATTGTAATCAAGGAATCAAATGGGGAAGAGTTTTATAAAATAATAGAGTTCAATTTTTAGCAGTAGTAGTGCAGTTGTTTGTAGTTTTCATTTCATAGTTTATTTTTCAGCATTATTTTCATTCCTTGTTATTTACATTTCTATAATTTCCCTTTAAATGCTTCTTAAGATAGATTTCATTCCATCATTTTCATTTACTAGCTCTTAGATTAGATTTGTTTCCAAAAATTTATTTCATGCATTGCCTTTCAATTATGTTTGTAGAAAAAGAATGTCATGCAAATGATTTTTTCTCCTTCTTGCATATTTCCATGGGCACCAACCTGGATTGACATTTATAATTAAATGATGAGGATTGTAGTGACCTTCATCACTAACACTTACCAAATTTTCTGGCCCAAGAAGGTTTCCTCTTTTAGCAAGATTCACAACAAGCTCAAGGAGAAATGCAACCAGCACATTTGTTAACACATGGAGAGATTTAAATTGAAAGCACAAAAGCTTCAGTCAAATACATATATAAGGATATAAAAAACCACCTGTCCACTAACAAAAGAACAATTGTAGCTTCATTGACAGTTGCAAGCAACATTTTCCCCCTCCAATTGATAGCAAAGAACCCACCAACTGCAGTTGCTTCAAATGTTTAAAATATTGGATAAGGACATATCCGATTCCTATAAGCTACTATTGATGTTTCTAAATCATAAACAAACAAAAGTCCTAGCTTTGTAATGACATATATCAAACTATACTTGTGTGATATCTATTCAAACCAAAGAATTGTGTTAGGAGACCAATATCTCAATTTGTCCCTATAGCATAGTCATTAGAAAATAATTTTCATGTACAAAATTCTATCAATGAAAATATTATTTACATGGATACTAGAAAACCATCTACAAAATCTAGTGGGAAAAATAGATCCACCTGTTTCTTTGTGAACCCCGACTACCTGATTTGATTAAAAAAAACAAAATTACAACCCAAATATTCACTTTCCACTTTCTTTACTAGTGCCATACAAAACAACAAAATGCCAAATATAGTTAAAATATAAGCATTGTCCTTTACTCTCTTTGAATATCCACACTTGAAATAATAAAAAGCATTATACATAAGTATAACAAAGAAGGAAAATAATATAGAATAAACTAAAATGTTGTCATATAAAGGTATCTTCAACATTGGCTACGAGAATGAAATAGATGACCACAAGTGCAACTATGCAACTATGATAAAATTCTCATCTATAGGCATATTTAATGGCCAAAACTCTAAGCATACAATAGAAAGCTCCTATTAGGTCTTAAGCATGAAAATAAGTCATTTTTCGTACTACCATGGAAAAAAGAAAATTCAGGTTGAGAGTATAAGAAAAAATTAAGAAACCGGGTTGAAAAATATTTCAAAATACACTCAAAATACTAAACTATTCTGCAAGACAAATCAGAGTACATGTTGCTATAAGTAAAAGAAAAACTAAAATTCCACAATCAAACTCATTTGAAAGAGTTGTAACAGAGTGTTAATGTCCTTTCACATAATTAATAATCCCAACAACACTGTCTGTGGATCATATATGAATATAGGTTGAGTATTCCAACAACACTTCTTTTTTAGTTGAATCCTAAAAATGTTGCAACTTATGTTCTTCTCTAAAAAATCTATACAGAAGCGGGTAGGTGTGGTGAGGTTCAAATAGTAAGGATATTGATGAAAGATAAGAGGAATTAAAAAGATATCTGCATGTAGTTGGATTGAAGGGCATAAAATGGTACATGTTTTTTTGTATAGGAGATAGATCACATCCACAAACATGGGAGAGCTATGCAAAATTGGATAAATTGGCTTGGGAAATGAAGGCAACACGGTATTTCCAAATTCAAGACTTTTACTTAATGTTGTGGAATCAGAGTCATTTGCTTGTCTTTAACATTCACTTTTGTAATCCCACCATGAAAACTAGGCATGCACAAGACAATCATAAGAAAGGCTCTACAACTATCAAATGTAGACTTACAAGAAACTAGTGATATTGGTGCATGAACAAGAATCATCTGTAACCAAATAAGGAAAACTCATATGACATGGAAAGAAGGATAACTTAAAAGCACTTTAGATCATGAAAATCTTGGTTCAAGCACATATATCTACACCAAAACATGACAACAATTCACAATTTGAAAAGATCAAGAAAGCTCATGGATACAACTACTCAGATATAGTGACAGTTGTTGTTAGATCGTGCACAAATGATACTCATAGGGTATGATGTTTATCCACTATACATAGGAGATTTCCCTCATGAGAAATATTTGGCTTCACACTTTAGGAGACTGTGCATATTTTGATTGCAAAGTATTTCCAAATATTTTAAAAGAGGTAACTCTTAACGCTATTGAAATGCATAGTAAAACCGGATAGATAAATGAGAAGATAAACATGATAATTTGTAATCATGCATGACAGTGACTTAGACAAAATATATCACAGTGGCATACTAGATAGGGAGCAGTTCAATTATGGACAGTCAAACTCCACATGGCATGAACACTAGGATGGAGATACGTAACAAAGGAGGGACTAATCATTGGAAAATAATCCCATGAATATAGGACAATGTTTGCATGATGGGTCAAAGGTGTTAGGTTTGTAAAAATAAATCCATGAGATTCCTAACAACTATGAAACAATCTCTTTTACATAAATCTAGGATAATTAAGTAAATGCAAACAATTGCAAGAGAAATTATTCTGAGAGATGTGAACCATTTCCATCATTTTAAACAAGGTCAATGTTCTTGTGGAAAATATTGGTGGTGCTAAATGAAACAATCTGAAAAATAGGCTTTCACTATAATAATGTGCACTACATCAGATATCTAGTAATAATGAAGGGACATCCATCAAAGCATAACAGTAGGGACTTTATTGTCATATGTTGTAGTTACAAGTGCCCTGCTAGACATACATGAAAATGCGGAAGCATAGACAAGGAAATGACTTGAAGTGCCTATAGGAGAGCGGGTTTTCTTCCTGGTTGGGAGGACTAGATCAACTCAACCTAACTTCCTACTAGGGGTTTAGGATGGCACAAACTAACAACCTTCCCATTAGTCTATCCGGATGAAGTGACACATCCAACCAAACTTAGTAGTATCGACCATCTAGTAGAATATTGTATTGTTTGGTTCTTTGATTAGCCAGCCTAGCAGAAGGACTATGGGTGAGTAGGAAAGTTTCTTGGCCTAGCAGAAGGACCATCATTTGTTCCTAGACCATCCTTTCTGGAGCACACCATTGAGCTAAACTATCTAGATTCTGAGGGTTCTCTTTATTAAACTCCCTTCCAATTCACCCTGGAGGTTTATTAGTTTGCCAAGACAATGAAATGTAGGAAAGTGAGGGAGGGAGTAGACAACTATGGGAGGGTCAAACCCAATAAATATTCTTTCTCTTCTTTCTTATCAGTGGGGAAGTCATGGATTGATGTTACTATTGGATGGTCTGGAACTATCCCTTGGTCTAGCAAGAAAGGAAATCAATTTGTTTGAATTTTCTAGATACTCGCTCTCCCATAGGCACTTAAAGTCATGCCTATGGTGATGTGGGAAATCCCCGTATCACTGCAAGCATGACTTGAAGTGCCTACAGGAGAGTGGGTGTCCATGATATCACATTTCTTTGAGGCATTTTTTGAAACAGTTCGCTTGCCTTGTCTATGCTTCCACATTTTCATGTATGTCTAGCAAGGCAGTCTCGGATCACATTTCTTTGAGGAATTTTTTTGAGTAATATTTTGTCTTGGAAATTTTCCACAGTAATGTTTCTAATATTTCATCATTCTACATTGTATTCTTTTGAGTTTGCAATTAACTAATTTTTTTCTTTTAGGAGAAAAAAGATGGTATGTGGTACATATGCATTGATTATAGTGTGGTTAAAAAGATCATGGTAGAGAGTCATACTCTACCTTTCATAGTTTATTTGGTAGATCAATTACAACATGCAAGGTATTTTACATAGTTGAATTCAAATTCTGGGTGTCAAATAGTGTGCATTGAGGAAGATGTATGGAAAACAACATTGTAGAGAAGACAAGGCCTTTCTGAGTGGATAGTGCTTCCTTTTAGGTTGTGCAATGTACTGACAACCTTTGTGAGGCTCAAGAATGAGGTGCTACTCCCTCTTATTGGTTACATAGCTGAATTTAAAGTTTTGGTGTCAGATACTGTGCATTGAGCAAGATGAATGGAAAACAAAATTTTGGACAAGTCAAGTCCTTTTTGAGTGGCTAGTGCTTCCTTTTGGATCATGCAATGCACTAGGAACCTTTATGAGGCTCATGAATGAGGTAGTGTCCTCTTTTTGGTGAATGTTTTATTGTCTTCTTGAATGATATACTTAAAAATCAAGCACATTTTCCATGTATTTCTCAATTGAAACAACCCATAAGCTATTTTGATCTTTACAGTATCAACTAAAATATTTTGCAAAAAGATTGATATCATATTTAGTTGATTTCAGGGTGTTGTGAACTCAGATGTAGTTGGTTGCACTACTGCAAACCTTGATTACAATCCTAGGTCATTAACTACACAATCTACTTTGGAACAAAAATAAAATATTTTTGGGTCAGTTAGTTATAGATCTAGAAAATGAGAATTGCACCATGAATCTAAAATTTCTATAAGAAAATGCAAAAATACAACTTTGAAACTAGAAAGAGAACAAAATTGTAGTATTATAGAAAAATACATAAAGCAATACATCATAAAAATGACATTCATGATAGGATTTTATTTCTTATTCAGACTAAATGCAGATTAGTATGGACGATGCATTGGAATAAGAGAAGATAAATGGAAAGATTTTAGAAGGTATAGATGTATTACAGATGCAAACTATGATATTCAAGTTGTTAATGAATTGAAGAGTCATAGTCACTTCATCAAAAAAACTCAACCAAATGCTAATGCACTCGCATTACACATGATGAAGATTCTATCAAAATAGTAGCATGCATCACGAAGAAGATTACAGTCATAAGAAAAACATCTATATTGCAACCCACGGGTAGCTCATTGATCTTCATAGAGATATTGAACATGGCAATTGATGTTATCCATGGATTAAAACATCTACAATATGACTATTTTCTATAACTTGTATGGTTTCATATGATTGTGTCTCTCTTGGTGTGATTGTCCTTTGACCTAAAGGACTATTATGCTCATAAGTATATCTTCATGAAAGTCAAAAATCCACTTTTGAAACTAACTTCATGCCTTTCTACATTGCTACCTTACTCCTTGACTCTCTTGATCTTCCCTTTTCACTGAATACACTAACTTTGACTGCCATATCCACCTACAACACTATCTTCATCAATTTGGTTTTCCTTTCTTGGTAGCTTTGATGGAGTGATGAGTATGGATGGTATTTAAATATTTCTTTTAGAGGCTTTAAAACCCATGCTAACTACCTAATGATTGTCCCTTCATCCTTCTCCATTTTCGATATTTTTTCTTATCACTATTCTCATATTTGTTGATGAAACTACCCTTGGTCATTGACATTCCTTGATTGTTGACTATCACCTTCAAAATGGACTATCATTCTTCATCGCTATCTTTAGGCTTCGTAGGTAGCTACCAAGGTTTGAGATACATTCATAAATGTATGCCATACATTAGGTCATAGAGAACATAAATCATAGATATACATTATTGTCTTGAAGTCTTCATCCAAGGTCATAACCCATTTTCAAGGTCTCGCAATCCAAGGATCTCATTGCAGGTCTCACAAGTATAGTCCTATGCCTATCAACAAGGTCAATACATTCATATGAATGTCATAAAATCTGCTCACAATGAATTTGATTGTCATACATTAAAGTTTATAATTACTTGATCTTGACTACCTTAGATTTCACAATCATACAAGCACTTACCATGCATTTCACCGAACATGAATATTCATAGTCCTACAATCCTAGGACACAATCATAAAGTATTCATTGAGGAAACATTCTTAGTCATAAAGACTTATTAAGCATACATAGTCATAATGACTTATTGTTGATTGACCATATAATCCATTAATGACTCATTGAGCACAAACTACAAATACATCAGACAATCATTGAGGATAAACTAGTCATAAAGAATTCATTGAAGATACACCATAGTAATTAAGACTTCATTGCACACTACATAGTCATTAAGACTTCATTGAGCCCAAACCATAATCACAGTCCTTGAGACATTGACTGTCATAAACTTGGTAGTCATAATGATATTGACTATGATGAACTTGACATTCAAACTCACATTGACTTCCATCAAATTCATAATTATACATTTTATTGTGCTTAACTATT
>VDFB02047230.1:426711718-426804152 GCA_007258455.2 Sequoia sempervirens
TATAGGGTTCAAATTTTCTAGAATCATGAGTCCCATCTATTATATTCAACAGTGTCACAATGTCAAATATGTCCATGATGAAATCAAACCTGAACATAGTATTAGGTATTTTTTCTAGTGGCTTGGATTTTCCTACTCTTTAAACCAAGCTATCAACATTGTTCTTTTATTTCGTTCTTCCATGCTTGTATATGTTTTTTCTCCCCTATCGACTTCTATCAAACTCATCAATGAAAAATAGGAATTCCAAAGGTTTGGGAAATTCCTTCTAGAGTTAAATCAGCATACACCCTACCCTCTTTTCGAACTACCTTTCTAGTGGCATCATAGAAATGTATGCATTCTAAAACTAGCTCTAGAGATTCCATTGTAGAAGGAAATCCCACCACCATATGTGATCCACTTTTTGTAATATGTTTGTCCTGTGACATGGCATCAAGTGACCTAATCCTTTCCAAGAACTCCTCTTCATCGAAATTACCTAGATGAGTATCTGCTATCATCCCATATGTTGATACAACCTAAGATTGAGGAAATTTGAATTCATTCTTGACCCCATTCTTCCACACGCTCATGGTTTCTATACTTTGCATGGTTAATATGTTAAATTATTATACTAATTAGGGTTAGATTTCATAATCTTGCATTCCTCCTAATGTTAACTTTATCCAATGATTTTTGAATGAAACATGCTTTTATCCAACTTTAACTCTTTTGATGAATTAATGATACATGTTTTAGCAAAGTAAACCAAAGCATCATATTCCTCTTAATACCAGATATACGCAAAATACCAAAGTTTCATTAAAAAAAACACCTGATTTAGCCAACAAATTGGATGAGCTTATACCCCTTTTGAATTATAGTGTTCATTTTTTCTTTATCTCTTACTGTTGTTCATTTATCACTTATTGAACATTTTACCATGTTTAAGGTGTGTAAATATGCCCACTTAATGAAAATAATATGGCAACACAACACTTTTGCAATTCTTCCAACACTTGTTAATCATTATTCATTTAATGCACTGAATGTGTACTAGTCTAGTAACTTGAGCGTTAAAGATGATGATTTTGGTTTTTGCACTTTATTTTATTTCAAAATAAGGCAAGTTCAGTACCAACACTTTGTATTGATATTTAGAATAAATTATCAAGAATTTTATTGAGTGCGAAGGTGGCAGATTAACAACATCCAAAGATACATCATCAAAATATCCCATAAGTGTTTACCATGCATTTCCATTGAATTATTTTGGTAACAAATCCTTATTGCTGGAAAATTGTTTATTTTCAGATGCTCATGTGGGTCCAAGTTTTGATATGGATAATCACATTAGTTCAATAAGGCTTTTGATTCTCAATCTTAAATGAACACTTTTTTATTAGGATTTTGAGTCTAGGTTATGAAACTTCCTATTTTACCAAGTGGAGATGGATTGGAAGGAATACTTTATTGGGTCAAAACCCCACTACCAGATATTTTACCTTAACAGTTGCTCCTTCCTCCATGAGTGTCGAATGTGCTAAAGTGAAATTCCTAGTTCCACATGGCCAAAAAAAATTGAGAGCATTTTACTTGCCTTAATCAATTTCAAGCATCCTTAATGATGAACATTATTTTCTTCTCACCTCTTACATTTTCCATGGAATTACACAAATTTTACCATTTCCTTTGAACCTAAGAGAAAGTGAAAAAAGATGGGGTCCTCATTTTGCAAGAACAAAATGGGGTGTGTTGTGAGGCCACACAACAACTAACAACCAACAAAACAAACCAAATTAAAATGGACATAAATTTTAGAAATGACAACAAAATCCTCAGCTTTCTAATTTTCACGATTCCTAATTGTTTCCATGTTAGCGATGAACTGTTATCATTTAACCAAAGTAGAAAAATCAGTTTCATGGGTCTATATGTGTGCATATGATTCATTTCTTTTGACAATAAGTTTGACCTTTAGTGAATATTTGCATTGAACTGCATAGTTTGGTTTACCCCTTTTAAGCAAACCTTGGATGGACCCTTGTTGCTAGTCAAGCATCCATGGCCTAGACAAGGTTATCTCTATAATTTTCCCAAAGATAGCTCTACTTCTAGCCAATAATCCATGGCCCTGATAGAGATTTTTGGATAACATAAAGAGTTAAATTATCTTTTGATATTTATTTTTCTTTTATTTTTTCTTTTAATATTTCTTTGAAGCTCCTTTTCAACTTGCTAGCATTGAAGCATGCTATGAGGTTGGGGATTATAATGGTGGCAAAGGAGAATCTTTAAATTTTTCATTCAATACATATATTCACTATCTCCAAACTTATCATAAAAAAAAAGTTTTATTATTTATATAAATTGATAAAAGCTTCATGAATTACTTTAGTTAAAGAAAATAAAATTTGAGATATTTGAAAAAAAAGTAATAAAAATGTTACAATCTTTCCCAATTTTATAGTCATTTCAAGAATTTTTCATTTTTTTAGATAGCGGAAATCAAGTAGCCCCCTATTATAAACTGCAATGCACCTGGTAAACTTTTTTCACGTGACTAGTGATGTTGGCGTGATGCACCATCCAGTACCATGGGGAAGGGGGGAGACTAGACCTCATGACCTCTTTCCTGCAATAGGATTATTTAGCCAATCGAGCTAGGCCCCCCGCCCCATTTCAAGAATTTAAGTACTTCAATTTGGAGTATTTCACATGATGCTAATTGCTCCCCCATTTTGAATTCAAAATAAAGGAAATATAAAACAAAATAAAACCAAGCAATGCAAACCCAAACTTATTTACAAATGTATGCAAAAATGAAGACAAATTCAAGCCTAAAAATGCTTTAGGAATTATCCATTAACAGGTAATGGCACATCTTCCCCAGTTAAAGTTTTAATCCTATGTGTACTATCTCCTAGGATTTCTAATACCTGATAAGGACCTGTCCATAACTTGTCAAATTTTCCATGGTCCCCCTTTCGCTTGTGATCCTTATCCCAACACAAGACTTAGTCTGATATTCTAAATGACTTAACCTTAGCCATTTTATGAAACCAACATTTTACCACTGACTAGTGCTTTGTGAAATGATATATCGCTTTTGTTTGTTTTTCTTTTAAGTACATTAATTGTAACAACCCGACTTCTATCTTATCATCTAAGCCTAGGTATTCTTGGGAAAACTATGAGGTGGGTATTTTTAAGTTAACTAGTGGTATAGGGTCAATTCCATATACCAAATGGTATGGAGAATTTCCTAATGTGGATTTTACCCTTGTTTTATCTACCCATAACACAAATTTTAGTAGGGAATGCCATTCCCTGTGGTTATTTTCATTCAATTTCTTAATATATATCCAACAAATTTTTGTTTGTCAACTCTACTAACCCATTTCCTTGTTGATAATAATTAAATGAAATCTTTAGAATTATACCATACTCAAACGCCAAATTAGAAAATTTCAATGAAGCAAAGGCAAGGCCATTATCACATACCATGGAGTATGGTATCCCAAATCTAGTGATGATATTTTCTTCTAAATATTTAATTACCATATTTGTCGTACATTATTTTTTGCATACTGATTTGGTCCATCGAATGCAATATTTGGTCACTATAAGTACACACCTATGTCCACCAACAATGGAGGATTAATAATTCCAATGAAGTCCAATTTCCATTGTGCAAAAGGTCACATTTCCATCATTGGTTGTAAGGGTTGAGTTGTATATATTCATTTGTCTACACTCATTTGACATGTATAAAAATGCTTCACATGTTCAAATGTATCCTTAAAAATGGTTGGCCAATAATATCCAACTCTTAAAATCAAATGAATGGTTTCCAGAGGAGCTTCATAAGTTGTTCCAAATTTCTTATGAAGTTCTTGTAATATATCATTTTCTTCTTGTCGATTCAAACATCTCAAGTATATCCCTTCATGATTTTTCTTGAGGAGAATTCCTCCTTTTACCATTTAATTATGAGATTTGATTTTGAGAGATCTCCTTTGTTGTCTAAGCATTCTTTTGAGATAACTATTAGTGATTAAGTAATGCATTATGTTTGCATACCATTCCCTCTATGTTAATGTATCTATGTCCATATATTATTGGCTAATGATTTGCAAGTCAATTTTAGCAATTGATTTAACCAATGCTTGTTCCTTGACTAGCTTTATGGGTGTTATTTCAATGTCAAATTCCTACAACACAGTGGCCCATTTAGCTCTCTTTTCTCCTAATTCATATTGCATTAACAACATTTTTATTACTGCATGAGGTACAATAGCATTGACTTGGCTCTGAAGTATGTATTGTCCAAATTTTCTCATTGCTCTAACCAGTGTGAAGGCTTTATTCTCTACATCTATGTATCTTAGTTTGGCATCCTTAAAAGGGAAACTCATGAATGCAATCGACCTTTCTTCTTTTCTTTCTCCCCTTTGCATCAACACAGCTACACATGTGTGATTTGATGCAAAGGAGTAAATATAAAATGGTTGTGCATAATTTGGTCTTGTTAACACCAATGCCTTAGCAATTGCTCCTTTTATATTTTCAAAAGTACCCTTTTCTTTAGGACTCCATTCAATTTTTGCATCTTTTTGCAACATAGCATTTAGTGGTTGAACTATTTCAACAAACCCTGTAATAAAGTTTTGAATGAAATTGATTTTACCAAAATAATATTTCAACTCTTTCTTGCTCCCAAGAGGTTGAAGCTTCATTAATGCAATTACTTTGTCTAGGTCGATGGGATACCTCTTTCAGATATAACATGCCCCAAAAAATTACCTTCAGTGACACCAAATATGCATTTCTTAGGATTCAATGAAATTTCATATGCTTCACACTTATGTAGTACCTTCCTGAGATCATCTATATAGTCTCCTTTGATTTTTGAGAAAATATTGAGATCATTCATATATATGATAATACATTTCCCAACCAAGTCTTTAAAAGAAGAATGCATTGCTCTCTGAAATGTAGACCTTGCATTCACGAGACCAAATGACATTTGTATGTATGTAAAAGTCCCCCACTTAGTAGTAAATGTGATCTTTATTATTTCTTCCTTCTCCACCATCACCTTATTATAACCTGAAAACCATCTAAGAAAGACATCATTTGAGATACATTAACAATTTGGAAAACTTCATCTAGTGAAGGCAAAGGATAATTATCCTTTTCAGATGCCTTATTGAGATTACAAAAATCAAAACACAAGCATAGATATCCATTCTTCTTCCTAACATGCACTATATTTTCCATCCATGTAGAATACCTCCCTAGAAAAATGATTCTAAAAAATAGGAGTTTCTTTACTTCTTTTTGGATTAAAGGTTCAACTAAAGTATTAACTGGTCTTTATTTTTCAAAACAATCTCTTGGTTTCAAAGGAATGGTGTGTGTGATAATGGAAGTGTCATAAGTTTTTAGATCTTCATAAGTCCAGGCTATGACATGGAAATCATACATAAGAGATATTTCTATACTTTTTTGTTCTTCCTCACACTTTACCAATGAGTATATTTTTTAGATCATCTTCACTACTCAGGTTGTAGGGTTCGTAAATACTCCATTTTTTTTGGTAAGTCTTGTTGCCTAGGTATTTGATCAAGATCAAATAATCATCCCAATTCAATCATTCCTCTTAGAATGGTGTTATCCTTTAAATTAATTATGTTATCATCTTGGATCTCATTGTCATGCCTATCATCCTCCTCAATTACCTGGCCTTTAAATATTCCTGAATTGGTGATAAAATCTAGGATATTGCGATCATCTTCAAATACTTGCAAGTTGGTAATATTATCTGATATTGAAGGAATCGAGACTAACTCTACCATGAACCTTTTTTAATTTGGACACTTCTAAATGCTCTAAAGTGCTTGTTGAAGTGGCTAAGGCACCAGCCTTTTGATTGAATCTACACAGAATATGTGTGATATTAAAAGTGTCAAAACTCTTGACCAAATCCCACACTCAATGTCTATAGTTGGATAAAAATTTATAGTGGCAAACAATCTATTTATGCATGCACGATGGTGTTATGAATCCTGCACCAATTATTTAATGCAATTTCTACTAAATTGACTTTTGATGCTTGCTTATTATCTGTAGAATTTGCATTATCTAAAGGAGATGCTATTCCACCGTCATTAGGCCTTTTGTTCCATGGTCTAGGTGGAATCCTATTTTATTGATTTTGATTACTACTTTACTTTGATTCCTTAACTGAGTAACCTCTATAGTCATCCTTTTCAACTAAGCAATTATTTCCTTTATTTC
This sequence comes from Sequoia sempervirens, assembly GCA_007258455.2. NCBI lineage: Eukaryota > Viridiplantae > Streptophyta > Pinopsida > Cupressales > Cupressaceae > Sequoia > Sequoia sempervirens. The sequence goes on from VDFB02047230.1 coordinate 426,718,004, forward strand.
TTCTTTATCATCTTACACTTTCATTAATTGATTATCTTTTTTTTAATTAGTTGATTATCTTGAGCTTGAGTGAAAAATAATTCCCATTAGGGTGTACCTCAGTAATAGCATGCCCACGATACATTATCAACGATTGATTATTTCCTTGGTGTGGGAAGTTATTTTGTGCATACATCTTATTTTGTTGTACCAAAGGTAAGGGGTTGAGCATAGTAGTATGATTATTCAGTGCTCCATTTATCCTCTCCATTTGATTATTATTTGTTGAATTTCCTACATTCGTTATTGGTTTGTGACCAACTTGTTTCATTTCAAGATTAACACTTATGACTTCAACATAGGCTTCAGGTAAAGTAGTTGGTGGTACCATTTTCCTTTTCAAGAACATTGTGGTCAAGGGATCTAAAGAAGCATAATAAACTGCAACACTGGCTAATTTATCTACAAGATAAGGATCTTGCAATCTAAAATACCCCTTTTCAAACCTATCATTGTTTTTTTATAAATTCACCTTTGTTCTGCTTGATCTGAGTGAACTGATAATAAAGTATGTTTGGATCCATAAGTGATTTAAATCAAGCAAGAAATTGATCTTCCGTATTTTTCCATGACCTGATGGAATTGCATGGTAAATGAATGTACCATGTATATTTCATTGCCTAAAGTATAAATAAATAACCTACAAACCACGTTTTCATGCTAAACTCTAGCCCTAAAGCAAGTGTCCTTGAATATTCTCAAATGATCTTCAACATCTTTGTGAAAATAGTACTTTGAACATAATTTATCAAGATGTTTCAGGAGGTTGTGGTATTGAGGAAATTGTATTGGTGACTCCACATTAAACAAAGTCATGGTGGTAGCCTGAGGTTGTATGATTGGAACATGATTTCTAGGAGCAACACCTACAAAGTTTGATCTTTGTCTCTGATTAGCTTTATGGTTATTTAACTTTACCAACTCCACCCAACAATCACTAGACCTAGACCTAGTGACAACTCTTTGATGATCCAGTTTGTTTTAAATCAAAATAACCTCAACCCCTCCTAATTCCAATTCAATTGATATGGTTGTTACACACACAACATGCAAATAAAATCTTGTTATTTGAACAACAAAACCTATCTATCTTGAAAGAATCACCAAATTTGATCAAAAAATTAGTTATCCCAAAGCTCAAGAATGTCAAGTCTTGATGTACTAGGTTCACTTAGGGTTCATTGTGTGATTGTTCTTTTCAAATGGGGCCTACTGGTACTTATAAGATTGCTCTTTATAAGCAAATAATGACATTAATAATCCTAACATATCATACTTGCATCACTTTCATACTTCATTCAATCTTAACCTTCTCAAAATAAACTTCAAAAGATCATGGTAAGAAGAGATTAAATCTAATAAATTAATTACTTACAAGTATTATCCATGCACATATTAAGAGACAAACAAACTAAAGCACTAGCTATTTTGTATTTCTCCAGATTGTGTCACAACGACATACAAAATAATACAAGACTTTAAGGAAATAGACCCGTTCACCATTGAAATAGCTTCAAAATGCACCCAAAGATGTCGCAACAAATTGATTATTTCAATAAAAAATGAACAACTTACAGTGATGCAAAGTATACTATTTAGAATTTACTACTTTTAGTACTTCCAACCTCTACAATAAGTACAAGCCTTTACTAGAAATAAATAGAAAACATGAAGTAAATAAATAACTCGGTGGTGTTCCAATCTATGCTTTATCATCTCAACAAATTATGATCCCTAAAACCAAACAACTCACTATCTTTTATAGAATACAAGATAAGAGATAGTTACAAAAGTTACATGGCCAGAGAAACTAATTACTAAAAGACGTGTGGAACAAAAACATTATTCGCACATGGGAGATGGAAGAGGATGTTTTTTGAGGAAAATGATCAAAGTTATGTTTCCACTCCTTTAAACTGTGTTAATGGTTCCTTAACTCCCGAAAATTCGGATAGTGAAAGTGTACCTAAGCTAGAGATGATCTTCAAAATCCCCGCACCCAGATATATCAGATTTTTTATCAGGATGAATAATTTCTACTGGTATCAAACAAAATACCCGCTACTAGATCCTAGACGAAAATCTATCTTTTACATGTTTCTTCCTTATTCAAAATTCCTATAAAACCACAGCCATTAACTACTCGTCATTCAAACGCAAGACACAATGACTTGTTATTGGATTTCAGTTACTTCTTCAACAAGAATGTCTTCTCCTTTACTAAACATTATACTCACGAAAGCTACTAGAACTCTATTCGCATCTTCCTAGGCACATTTTGTGAAAGTTTCCATTGAAACTTTGCTTGGGCATATCTCAAAAACAATTTTTATTTCATCATTTCTTCCCATCATATTTCTTTTGTATCTTACAATGACATTTCTAGTCTTGATCACTTCTTCCATTGATTCTTGATTCAACCACAAAACAAGGTCATCGATTACTTTGTCAATAATATCCTTAAAGACCTTTATCTCTGCATTTTATTGTCCTAGATTATCTTGATCACATACTTGTTGTGTAAGAGTATCAAGAATATCCAAGTCTTTGTCCATCATCCTTTCAATTTTATAGATAATTTTTTCCATTTCATCCTTGCAGTGTTGCAGGGAAACTTTCTCCCAATTCAACTATAATCTCTTGATTTTGAACATAGGAACATCTTGTTTTGTCGCCACCTTTTCTTCTAATAGTTGTTGCACATCCATCTTCTGAAGGACCTCCATCCACCGCAATTCAATGTCATTTACCTCTAGGTGGTCTTTGCAATTTTTTATTAGCCTTTTAGTCTTTTTGAACTAGTACCTAGCTTCTTTGTACTTTCCTATGGCCTCTCCCATGGCTTCTTGACCTTGTTTTATCACAGCTTCCACCCAATTGTCTTAACACATTCGAATTATGTTTTAAGCTTTCAATGGCATCCACTTTCTCTTTAGAAATTATTACTAGGTTTGAAGGTAGCTCTGCTAATGATTGCCTCGACTGAGCCACAACTCTGAGAAAATTTTACATTTGTACTAAGCGTTTTTTGAGCACTTTCTTTTTTGGTTTATCTCTTCTCACTCGGGTAGTAGTTGCTCCCAAATTTATCTTCATTTCCTCAATATACTTCTCTTGAAGCGTGTCCCAAGTTAATGGTAGATACTTGATAGTCCCTAGCAGTGATTTCATATTTATCCTTTTCCCCTATAGGCGTAGTAACTTGTATAATCTTTCCTCCATCTGCACTTCTCCTTATTGCATGTCTAACATTAGCCTTGACTTTAGGCTTCGCTGTTTGCACCTCCTGCATTATACGCTTGAAGTCTACAGGTACCAGTTGCACTTGCATTGGTGGCTGCAATTGCTTGGCCATCCATTCTGGTATATCTTCACTTGGTCCTAACTCTCCTAGACCTTCCTCTACCACTTGATCCCTCAGCTTTAAAATCTCCTTTTCCCGCACATGGTCTTTTCTTGCCTTATTTTCATAGGCCCCTTGCTAAGGTAAGTCCTCACAAATTTCTTCTTGCTCAGCCTCTCCTAACTCCCTTGGATTACCTGAACTGTTCTCTTCCACCACACTCTCATACACTCAAGATTTATGAGTTTCTAAGACATTAATCTCTATAGGTCTGGTGGATCTATCTTTAACTGGGCTTTCATCTTGTCGAGATTCTACCAGATGGTTTTGATCAATATTAGCTTTAAAATGTTGAGATTGATCTTCGGCCATCTCAACCTCCTCTATATTAGTGGCTTGATATTCGCCTTCTTTGCTCTCAGGAAGAATGAGATTTTTGATGCAGGTGCATCCAGGGTGTAAGAGCAATCTTGCATCACCCAAAAAAAATGTTGTTTCTTTTCAATAAGGGCTAAATTTGGTTGGGTTAATATTTTTAGTAAGTTTGCATTTATGCATGGTTGGACACGAAATCTTACACAGACCTCCAGAATAGTAAATTGAAGCCAATGGCGAAAAAATCACTTCAATACCATTTGTCATTTAAGAGATATTAAAATTTCAATTTCCAAAAATTCTATTAAAATCTTCAAAGTCAATTTTGAGGCACTTAGAGGCTCCAAATGGGCCTAAAAATTGGTGGAAAATGAAAATGGTTGGCTTTGGCACAACATCTCTTGAGAGCATTTTGAAAAGGTATTATAATAGAAAATCTAACAGTCGGATCAAAAGTTATGACCCCGTGAAGTTGTACTACCAAAATTAATAAAATTTTAAAATATCTTCTTAAGGAAGTTACACTTCCGAGAAGATTCTAGGGTGGTTACACCTTCCAAATAAAGGATGTGAAAGGGGGCTATAGAAAGGAGGCCAGAGCAGCGCAGATGGTGGCTCCAATTTGCAAATTTGCATATTTATATAATCATAAAGCCCATGTGATGGAAAATATAATGTAATTTCATTTTTCATTTTAGTGATAATAGAAAATATTTGCTTCCTTCTTGCATTTTGTTTGTGCCATTATCTATTATTTTTGTGAGTCTTAGATTGTAAGGGGTGTACCCTTCATCAATTTTGGTGCTCATTTCCTTCTTGCTTTTGTTGAACTGAAGGTATTACTTCTATCCTTTCTTCTACCACCATCTCTTCCCCTTCAAAAAAAATTCTCTCTTCTTGATCAAGTGAAAGCATTATTACTTATGGGTCCTTAGAAATACCCTTATGAGCACCTTCTTCTTGTTCACTTGCTATAGATGATATGGGTTGAGAAGTACTACCTTGCTGCCTCTTTACCTAAAACCCCTCTATAAACTTATCCTCTCTCCCTTCCTTTTAACACTTGATCCACAGTCATTGAGCCTTCTCCCCCAATAGGTGAGGGTGTCTATTCCATAGTCTGTCTCATTATAGAGGTTCCTACTAATTATTGTTGGTTGTGAAACAAACCCTCTCATTTGGGTAATTTTTTGTTGATCAATCAACACTTTTGGAGTTATGAATTCAACCTAAGGTATCATCAATGATGATGATTCTCTTACTAATTTACTCTGAAACCTCCCCAATAAATTTGTTGGGACTATCCTTATCTCTCAGTTGGGATTCTCTAGCTACATGGCTATTGAAACCTCTTATGGTTGTCCTAGCAATTATTTCTCTACTTTCTTCAATAGACCTAGCTTCCATAGTTCCTCTTTTTATTCATAGAATCATCATACTCACCCTCTCCTATCTTTTTCTTTCTCTTTCTTCCATGTGGGTAAGTGATAGGTACTCCTCTTGGCCTTAGCTTCTAGATGTATCTATCAAGCCAAATTTGGCTAAATTCTATGACAAGCTTAGTTATCTCATCTAGTGGTGTCATCTCAAGCTCTTTCCAATGAGGATCTTGGATAGGCTGATAAAAAATCCTTTCATAATTGTACTTAGGATTTAGTACTTCTCCATTGTCATTTGTCACTTGTGTAAGAACATCATGTGTTCCTAAAACTTTCATTTGATCCAAGTCAACCTTTGGTGAGATCTCTTTTTTACTTCATATTCATTTGCATAATCACTATGGTAATTTTCTTGATAGGGTTCATGAATAAACCTCCTATTAATTTGTTTTACGAGCCTTCTTGTTGAATCATATCTTTCCCTACTCAACTTGAACATCTTTGGAATCCATACATTTTCAATTCAACCTCTGTCAATTTGACACATTTTGATGTATTGAATTTGTACCTCCCCACATGAATGGGAAATCTAATTTTTCCTTTTTATGTGCTTGAAGAAAAGCATCATGGGACTTCATCACCTGACTTGCAAATTTCAAAAATAACTCTTTGTTTGTAGGGTATCTAGAGAATAGATAAGGAAAACCTGAGAAACCCTTCAAGTCTGATATAGGTGAACTTGGGAAACTAGATATACCAACATCCATGTTGAATAATTAGACTTTGTGAGTCCATAGAGATCCATTTACCCTTGTCTCCTTCTATGGTTCTAAATACCCTCATGATGAAGGTGTCATTAACCCTCCTGTAATGCCTCATATATTGTATGGTTGTTATCTAAGGATAATATTGGTAAATTAACCTTTTCCCAAGGTTACTTCATAGAGTCCCTACTTTGTTTAGTCCTTGGATATTTTCCTTTACAACACATGAATATATCACATATGAAGACATGAAAAGTTGGACCGACATTTTGAAGCTTGTAGACAAGCGCATAAGAAATCTTTGATAGCTTTTGGCCAGTAAATTTTAGTTGCTCCATCTTTCACATGCCTAATGATTTCATACATCCAAGGTTTGAATCTACTAGCATCACGAGGCCCATCTATTCTATTCAACAATGTCATGATGTCAAATATGTCAGTGAGAAAATCAAACCTGAATATAATCTTAGGCATTTTTTAATGGCGACTTCAGCTTTTCCTGCTCTTTTAACCAAGTTGTCAACATTGTTCTTTTATTATGTTCTTCCATACTCGCATATGTTTTTGCAACTCTGTCGACTTCTATTGGACTCATCACTGGAAAAATAGGAATTCCAAAGGTTTGGGAAAATTCCTTTTGGGGTTAAATCAACATACACCCTGCCCTCTTTTAGAACTACTTTTTTGGTGGCATCGTAGAAATTTATACATTCTAAAACTAGCTTTGGAGCTTCCATTGCTGGAGGAAAGCCTACCACCATATGTAATCCACTTTTTGTAATATGTTTGGCCTATGATGTGGCGTCGAGTGACCTAATCCTTTCCAAGAAATCGTCTTCACTGAAATTACCCAAATGGGTATCTACTATCATCCCATATGTTGCTACAACATGAGATTGAGGAAAGTCAAATTCATTCTTTACCCCCTTCTTCCGCACACTCATGGTGTTTGGACTCCTCATGGTTAATATGTCGAATTCTTGTACTAATTAGAGTTAGTTTTCATAATAGTGCATTCCTCCTAATGTTAATTTTATCCAATGATTTTTGAATGAAACTTGCTTTTATCAAATTTTATCTCTTTCAATGAATTAATGATGCTTGTTTCAATGAAGTAAACCAAAGCATCATATTCCTCTTAAAACCAGATATATGCAAAAGACCAGAGTTTTATTCAAAAACACACCTGATTTAGCCGACAAATTGGTTGAGCTTATACCTCTTCTTTTTTTTCTTTTTTCTTTTCTTTTTTGATGGAGGTCATCCACAAATTACTTTTTGCTACCCGATACGGGAGCACGAGCCTTCTTGGGCTGAACCTCTTCGGCTAAGAGCCAAGGACTAAGGGGTATCCATTCCGCCAAATTCGTCCGGGGCACGATCCCGACCTCATCCCTTTTTCGGTGTCGGAGCCTTTGCACTCAGCGAGACTTGATCCCTGGTGGGCTCATTTTGAACCTTTCAACTTCACCAGTAGACCAAGGGCCCATTGACACTTATACCTCTTTTGAATTCTAGTTGTTGCCTTTTCTTTGTCTCTTACGGTTGTTCCTTGATTTTTGTGATTCTTTGTTATTGCTTCTTGAACACGTTACCGTGTTTTAAGTGTGCAAATATGCCCAATTAATGAAAAGAATATGACAATGCAAAACTTCAACAATTCTTCCAACATTTGTTAATCATTATTCATTTAATGCATTGAATGTGTACAAGTCTAGTAACTTAAGCATTAATGGCAAGGATTTTGGTCTTCACGCTTTATTTTATTTCAAAATAAAGCAAGTTCAGTAACAACACTTTTTCTTGGTATTCAAAATAACTTATTAGGAATTTTATCAAGTGCAGAAGTGTTAGATTACCAACATCTAAAGATACATCATCAAAATATCCCGAAAGTGTTGACTATGCATTTCCATTGAGTTATTTTGGTAAAATATCCTTATTGCGGGAAAATTATCCATTGTCGGATGCTCATGTAGGTCTAGGTTTTGATAAAGGATAATCATGTTAATTCAGTAAGGGTTTTGATTCCTAATCTTAAATGAGTGCATTCGATTAGAATTTCGGGTTCGAGTTCAATTTACGAAACTTTCTATTTTACCAAGTGGAAATTGATTGGAAGGAATATTTTATTGAGCTAAAACCCTGCTATCCGATATTTTACCTTAATGGATGCTCCTTCCTCAATGAGTGCAAAACGTGTTAAATTGCCTTAATCAATTTCAAGCATCCTTAACGATGAACAACACTATTTTCTTTGTGCTTCTCACATTTTCCATGGAATTACATAGATTTTACCATTTCCTTTTAATCTAAATGAAAGAGAAAAAAGAAGGGGTCCTCATTTTGCAAAAATAAAATGGGGCATGTTGTGAGACACACAACACCATACAAACTCTTTTTTAATTTGCACACTAAATTCTACTTATCTCTGACTTTAAATCCCTATGGCTGCTACATATATTTCTTCTTCGAAATCGTCATGGAGAAACACCATTTTCAAATCTAGCTATTCAAGATGCAAATCTTCTGCAACAACAATACTTAGAACAATTCGAATATAAGTCATTTTAACTATTAGAGAAAAAGTTTCATCAAAATCAATACCTTTTTTCTGTGCAATTCCTTTTACCACAAATTTGGCTTTAATTTTTTTCTTGCCTCCTTTCAGCCTATAAACACATTAATTTGGTAAAGCTCTTTTATCTACAGGCAACTTGCACAAATCCCAAGTTTGATTTTGCAGCAAGGAATCCATTTCTTCTTTCATTCCTCACTCTCATTATTTTTTGATATCCACCTACATAGCTTCTTCATACCCTTACATTTCACCCACATCAATTAATAAAATAGAATATATAATGAAAGAAAAAATCTTTCAACAGGTCTACTTATCCTTCTAGAATGTTTAACATTCAGTGGAGTCTATGGTATTTCTTGGTGTTCCTAATCATGAGGTACCACTGAAATATTACTTTTTGGAATATCATCCAACATCACATACTCTTTCTTTTTTCTCATGCTTCTTTTTTTGCAACTGATCTTTATACAAAACCTCCTCATTGAATGCATCCCTACTAATAATTTTCATATTGTCAAAATCCCATAATCTATAATCAAATTCATCAATGTCATATCTAATGAAGGTACTTTAGATATTGCTTCCAACTTGGTTCTGTTCTCAAAATTAATGTGTGCAAAAATTTCACAACCGAAGATTTTTAGAAAAGAATAACTCACCTTCTCATATGTCCATGCTTCCTCTGGAATACCACAACCCAAAGGAACTAAAGACCCTCTGTTAATTAAATAAATAGTAGTATTAAAAGCCTTTTCCCACAAAAGTAAAGGCAGCCCAATATGCAATCTCTATGCTTCTTGCATGTTCCATTATTGTTCATTTCATTCTCTCAACCACACCATTTTCCTATGGAGTTCCTAGAACTGTTTTGTAACGACCCGACATCTACGTAAAATAAAAATTTCTAACTTTTACAACTTTTAACCAAAGTAAACGAGTAAATAACATAGTAACAAAAATTTTCTTTTCTTTTCGAAATAAAGTACAACATATAAATATGATTTCAAAGCTTTTCCCAATTTAAATAACTTTAACTTTTCAAATGAATAACAGAGTATGAAAGTATGAGAAGTACATACACAGCTTTAACAGCTTTTGCACAAATAGAAGTAAGACGGTCCAGGTTCTTCCCTTTCAAATCTTGGTTCTTCGGTTGTCAGGTTGTGGAGGAGAAACATCACTCGGGTGCTTTTCCGCCAACCACGGACTAATAATGCGGTCCCCCGCACATTCATTTTTCAATGAATGGCCCTCCCTTCATCGAAGAGATTGGTTGAGTGACCGATTTCGTTAACCAACTGAGCATAGTGTCATGTCCTACATTACTAGATTCATGTATCTTACAATCCCAACCTAGTATGTGTGTTTTGGATCACTGTGAACTAACAATGTAATCATCTTCCTAAACTAAGAGGATGTAGGTACATTACATTACTATGGCCATAGTGTTTTGGTTCAGTAAACAACTGACAAGTCATCTATCACTTACACTACTCAGGGTCGATTTGCCTTTGGGCTACCTTACTCTATGCGTAGGCCATGTCTTTCAATGGGTTCAGTTTACCCAATACTTCCTACCTCAAACAGTTTACTGGAAATGAGTCTTCAAGCAAGTGTTTACTATCCTATCTCCTGTTTCCGGAAATCTTTATCCTAGGAGAGAAGCTTCCTAATGTTAACCTAATAACGCAAGCTAGGAATACACTTTGTATTGACATCATTTCGTTCCTAGAAATTAATACATATTCTACGTATTCTCCATATACGGAGATCATACAAGTTTGAAACTCCAAACAATTGCATAACTGTTTAATACTATCAATCAATCATCACACACAAGAGACAATCTTGTAATACAATGCATACAATTTCCTACTAATGCATATAATCAAATTGAATCCTTTCTTTTCAAAACCCCAATTTCCTACTAAATCCTTCTTAACCACATTGAATCCCTTCTATTCAAAACTCCAATTCCTATTTAATCTTCTTTAACCAAATTGAATATATTGAAATGCATCAAGCTATCTCCTTTAGCTACCTTGTCATTCCCTATCTTTTACCCTTGCATAAAATGAAGTCCCTTAAATCATTATGCAATAATAGATTATCAAACAACAAATGAATGCTAGGGACAATTTATTTATTTCACCTCAATGCAACCAGCAATTCTAAAGACAGTAAAAGAAGACAGTTTTAAGTTATAATCTTTAATTAATAAAACATGCCTGTATAAGCTCCTTTCCAATGTTCCTCTTTTCAGCAGTCTTCTATTGTTGATCACACCAAACAGTTTCCTCACTCAGAAATTCTCCACAGAAAGAATGCTTATTGTTTTCTCACAGTAGTCTATGAAATACAGCTGAGAATACTCAACTCTCCTCTCACTGAAACACTTTGAAACAGAATAATAACACAAACTCACAGCACTAGCTCTCAAATTGCAGTGTATAACTCTCTAAAAACGCCACAAATAAGAAAGCAAAAGAATGTATTCGAATGAAGAATTGTGAAGTATTTATAGGCCGAATTAAAAACAGTTTCCCCATTTCTGGGCATGTAAATTGACAGATTGCCATGTTTACCAGGTCAAATTGTCACTTGTCATCCTATCAAACCCTCAGTCATGTTTCCCAAGATGATTCGACTTCTTTGGAGCCAGCAGTTGAAGAATATTTCAACTCTGCAAACAAAAACGCCACCTACAGGCACGTTTTGCTGCCAGGCGTATAAACTCAACATGATTTTATTGCTGCGTTCTAGGTCAAGCTTCAAATCGATACAACACAGAAGTTCGTTGCTATTTTCCTGGTTTCGAGCTTTGAAAACTTCTTCCTTCATTCCCAGCTGCGCAGGAGCTTCCGCCATTTCACGGGAATATCCATTTCATTTTTCATTTGTTTTTCTAAAGTTCAAACTTTTCAAATATTTCCTTAAATGAAGTTCGCTTCTTTTTCAAATGTATTTTGAAATGTTAAATATTTCATACGGCTACCTTTTACATTTAAACTTCCACAAAATATAAAATGCGAATTTCATCCTTCCATTAATAATACTTATTCTTTAAACATTGAAATTGTTTTCCATTATTTAAATTTTAATAATTTATATTTGCATATTTTACTTATAAATGTATTATTTCAAACATTAATATTTATTTATATATAAACGTATTTATATATAAATATATATTAATTTTAATATTAATACATTTAATTTATAAAATATACAAATATATTATTATTTATACATCCTTTATGTATTGATATATATATATTAATAATCACCTTATTATATATATATATATACATAAATATATATTTAAATCTTCTAGATAATAATACTTGAACATTATTTATATCAAAGATATTAGGCGGAATGTGTACGTGTAAACATGTCCACATATACTCCATGTATATACATATGTATGCGTATATACATGTCGATACATATGTACGAGCATATCCATTTGCTTAACGTACATATGTATTGATATGTCTATACATTTAGATATGTGTACACAGTGTATACATGTGTATACGTACCCATTCGACCTTTATCACATACCTTTCTATTTCGTTCATTCACAGGGAGTCACAGTATAGTCAGACTGACATTTAATCAATCACATCATATAAAGCATAAGGAAGTAAATCAAACTCCTAAGCCTATGGATGACTTTTCTAGACTAACTTATCTGACCTGTTTCCCTATGTACCGTTCACAATGTGTGTGCATGCTCAACTGATTAACTTTACCAGTTAAACGACCAATACCCCTCTCCCAAGTGATATTTCCCCTCTGCCTAGAGGACTAGTTCTCATTCCTGCATTCACAATTATAAACTCACGACAGTCAATTGCTCACAAAATTAGCAATTACATATAAATTTCATAAGATATAAAAACATCAGATATAAATCTCATCATGCACGTTTTTCACCATGACTAACATCAAAAGAACAACATAAGAATGAGATGATCAAAAACTCATATTGATAACAAGGTGATTCACATCTTTATTTATTCATAAAATTGTCTTTACAAACACATAATCCTTATTCAACTCTAATAGCCTAATAGCTATACAATCGGGATGTAACATGTTTTTTGCCTACGAATTCAATTAAATGAACAATAATCTTCAAATTATTTGTTGCAATACTCACCTCCATTATCATTCCTGAGACATTTTAACCTTTTCATTGTCTCATTTTCAACCAAGCTTTTCCAAAAAAAATTAAAGTTTCAAACACATCATATTTTTGTTAAATGAAACACTCATGTTTTCCTAGTTGCATCATCAATAAATGTGACATAATAATGAGAGCCACCGAAAGAAGATACTTGAGCTAGTCCCTGTACGTCTGTATGCACAAGCTCTAATTTTTTATCCTTTTTTTCTTCTTCTCATCTTTGAGAAATCTCACTCTTTTACTTCCATACACAACTCTCACAGAAATTCATGTCAATACATTTTAGACATGGCAATAACTTCTTAGAATGAAAAATGTTCATACTTTTCTCACTCGTGCCCAAGTTTGTTATGCCACAATATCATTTCAGTACCCACAGCAACTGTCGTTGTCTCTAATGCAGAACCCGCAACAACTTTTCCTATGACTATTGTAGAACCCGCAACAACTTTTTTTGCTATTTTTTTTTGCAACAACTAAAGTAGAAGGAATAGTATGACTTGTACATAGATATAAAGTGCCTACTTTCACACCTTTAGCCAATACTAAAACACCTTTTGTAACCTTCCAAATTTTATCTGTAAAGTAACTATTCAACCTTCATCTCCTAGCTGCCTTACTGAAATTAAATTTCTGCTTAGCTTTGGAATGTGCCTACATTAACATAAATTAATTGACTGATAACAATATTAAATTCATTTAAATGATATATAACCGAACCTCTTCAACCATTTTCATATTAAATAAACACTTTATCAAAATACCTTATTCAAAGCTGAAGGATTTTCGTATAATTTTGCTAATGTTTGCATTAACTAATTCATTGTCTTCGCTTTAGAAATATTAAACGCCACCGACAGTGCCAAGCATAACTGAATACTCCCTAATGCCTTTCTATCTAGAATTTCCCATTTTTCATTTGTCATTATTGATGGTTTTTTGGCTTTCCCTTGCAATGGCCACCACAAATCCTTCTAATATAGGTAATCCTCCATCTACATTTTCCATAATTGATAATTCTAATTGCTGAATTTCTTGACTTTCAATTTTCCCTCTTTAGACATTGCTCTCACGCAATCGTAAGATGTTCCTGCCAAACTGTCAAACATCACTGCTCTGATACCAATTGTTGAGATCTCATGCAAGATTGGAGCAATTAATTTAAATGAATTAAACAATTATTGTGCAGAAATAAATGATAGAACAGAGAACGAATTCATAGACAACAATAATTTTACATGGTTCACCCTTTGGGCTACATCCACAAAACAATCCAAATTTCATTATTTATCTCCAATGAAATACAAATACATTAACTTGTAGCAATATGTTGCTACGTGCAACTTCAATTTCTCACGTTTTCCTCTGCTCATTCACATGTGTGACTTGCTACATGTAACCAACATATCCAATCAACTGTTGGCTTTCCAATAATCACAACAAAGAAATTGATAACCATTGCAAGTAGTTTACAAAATGTTTTTAACTGAATTTCAACTAAAATTACATTCAAATTTTTTTATTAAAATATATTGAATTTTCCTTGCATTGAAATAGAGACTTGAAAAGGTAAAAGAGTAAAAAATAAAAGAAGGAAAATAAAATAAATAAAACTAATAAAAATTCAAGTCTAAAATAGAGCTAACTAGAATAAAAAATTAATACCACAAGAAAAAAATGAGATCAATAAAAAGAGAGCTGAGAAATAGAAATGTTTTGAAAGAAGCTTAAGGAAATTCAAGGATAAAGTAGGGGGGTATGGAAATGATAAAGAAGAGGGTGTGGAAGAAAAAAAGAGAGAAGAGGAAGGGAAGTAGGTAATAAAATCAAAGGTAGGATAAGGGTTACGATTGAGAGTATTTATGGCGCAAGAAAAAAGGGTTACAATTGAGAATATTTATGATGCAAAGAAATACTTACATCTGAATTTTTATCTTTGATGAGATTATTCAAGTATTTAATTATTTCAAACACTTCTTCCAAACTTAGCTTGAAGTAATTATCCTCTTTGGAAAGGACTTGTGATGCAAATGCATTGACATGGTTTTCTACCAAAAAAAAATGTTCATTCAAATCAGATTACATTTGATTGCCACTACAAAAATACTTATCTCACACAATTGTAATAATTATTGCCAAAACAAGAAATCTTGTATATTGTCCATCACATTAATACATTATAAAAATGCATGCATTCCTCACCATGTGATGAACTGAATAGTATAGTTGTGATGTTTTATCACAATTCAACTATGTAGTTTTTAAGTCAAATTATTGACCCATATTTCATTAGTAATTCACATGAAATTATCTCGAGTATGAATAGTTCACTTAGCACTCATCACATTTTGGTGATGCTCACCAAGAAGCATTGAGACTTTCCAAAAAGTCAAACATCCCATTCCAATGGAGCACACTTAATCAATGTTTCCCCCAAAATAGACTCACTTAATTTGTTACACCATTTACAAAATCTTATTAAATGTTGTGCCTTATGAACCATTCATTATAAAACCCATTTAGCTGATCCATTGGCAAAGACAAGGTATAATTACATCATAATAATTACAATGTAGGTATACCCCTACTTATGAATAGTACAGTTAAAAAAAAAGGTTTAAATTATTTTTAATTAATTAATTAATGCTATCAAATAGTCAAATCAAGGCCTTTTCTAGGCTGCATAGCCAATTCCTAAAAGGATTACCCGTACGAAGGAAATTCATAGACTAAGCTGTTACGATATGGCATGAAACAATCGCATCTTGGACTTCCATGGAACGATCTGATTCAAACTTACGTTGGTTAGCAAATCAACCTTAAGAATACATTGTATTCTTTATTTTTAATTAATTAATTAATGCTATCAAATAGTCAAATCAAGCCCTTTTGGTGGGCTGCGTAGACATTGCCTAAATAGAGGCAATGAAATTCATTTGATACAATACTTTTTTTTCTAAAAAGAATAATCAAATCATAGAGGATTTGGATATTCTTTTTTAAGAATTCATCAAATAGTGAAAGCTTTGAATAGACAGAAAAATAAGTTAAATATCAAGACTAAATATCTCTAACTTGAGTATCCATCCCATTTACTTCCAAGATAAGTTTCTATTTAAAGATATTTTTCGAAACAGCGAGATGCATCCATAATCTCATCCAAATATTGAATATTGTCAATTCAGTTAGTTTCCTTCAGGATGACAACTAACGGTAGGCTACCTATTTCTTTCAGTAGTGATAACCACTCATTACTGAGAAACACGGGCTATTTAAGATTTTGGCTGCATCTACAAGTGTCTTACTTTCAGAATGCTAATTAGTCCTCAATTTCTGAGGCAGATCTAGGCAAACCGCAATTTTCCAGCTCAGTAATTAATTATTAATGAGCATTGGAATTATTTATATATGCAGACAATCAGAAACCAAAGATTTTTTATGCAATTTTCATATTCACAAGAATTACAATAAATATTTACTTATTTAGACAAGCTAGTTGCCACTGATTGGGCATTGTAAATTGATGAGCATAGTTATCAAACATTAAGAGTCAATGCATTAAAATTTGAAAATTGCAGCACCACTTGATGGTTTTGAGGCAAATACATAGAGGCCCAAATCATTGTGATTGATCACTCCCTTCTCAATTCGAGATTGATAGAAGGCTTCCTGGAAAACAGAAACAAAACACAATTAAGCTGCATAAAATTAAATTGCGAACCAACCATGATTAGCCATGATAAAACAAAAATGGAGACTTCTACGCTTCCCAAAGGATGACATCTTACAATTTTTCATTTTTTTAAAATTACTAAGAAGCAGACACATTTTGCGGTTCTAGTACCTTTAAATTCAGGATGAATGAAGGGACTATGTTTTCTTTCACTAAAGCAACTGCACAACCACCCCATCCAGCTCCGGTAAGTCTTGCACCAAGTGCACCACTGTCTCGGCAAACTTTAACAAGCTCTTCCAACTCAGGACAGCTAAGTAAAGCCACAAAAAGTAATTGCAATGTTAATAAAAGAAAAACTCTGTACAAAAGCAAGGAGATTCCAATTGAAATTTAACTTTAAAAATTGTGTTATCTTTCAATGACAATTAAAAAGAGAACTAAACAGAACTACAAAAGAAATTGCTGAGCTTTTAGCACTCTTAATAGTAGTTTAGAATTAGACATGCTTGAGCATTCATCTAGATTTTTCCTTGTAATCAGGGACTGCACATCTCAGCATGACCCAAATCTTACAATTTACAACCTTGTTTCAATTTTCAGTTTTGTTAAACTTTCAAGCAAAAAATGTCATTTTTTAACAGTTTTAAAGCTTCAACAACACAATTACTACATTTGTAATCCAAAGAAGATGAGAATTATATCCTTCTCCCTATTAATTTAATCCTACTTTTGGGCATCCAAATGATTTCCACCAAGAGAAATTAAGTCTTCTGAAGCTAAAAATGGGAAACATGTTTCCAGATTTACATTAGCTATTAAAGAAAAAGACTATACCAATGAGAAACAAAACACCAGTGTTCACCAGGGTTTCTACCCGGTTTCTGGGAATGAGTACATCCTTGGGGTGGGGAACTGGGCAGCATCCCCATGGGAGGTCATTTCCAGGGACGTCCCTGCAGATATATTTCCATATCTATATTAGCTGTTAGAGACAAGACTAATCATCCCAGGCATGGCAGTACTGGACGGCATCCTCATAGGGGGGTGTCCATGGCCAACCCTGCAGATGCAGGGACTTCCCTGTGGACATTCATCTCTAGGGGATTTCCGGGAACACCCTACTGTCCCTAGGGTGGCTGCACAACATGCAGGCATCCCTTGACGCATGGCTGAAGGAATAGCAACTTCTTGTAGAGTTGCAAATGCATAGGATTCAACTTGCAGCCCCCGTGAATCCAAATGCAATATGAAATTATCCTTTGACATCCATGACAAGATCTAGCAATCTCCAACAATCGCTTTGACATCAATGATGACAAGCCTTGCCAACAATCTTTGACAAATAATTCAACATTTCCAACCTCAAGAAAATTTTGTTGTTCAACTGCAGCCTCTCTGGCACACTCATTCATGTACAATTCTTCTATTTGGTGGATTCTCTTCTTCTTCAATATTTTTAGTAGTTGCCTGCCTAGCACACTCAAATTTCCCTTGATTCTTATTATTAACAACAAGCTCTCCATTGTTCTCTACTGCTTTCTCAGCAGCAACCTTCATGGTGCACTCTACCTCTTTTTCTTCTGCCTTTTCCATTCTCCTACAGTACCTCCCCTGTTTTTCCTGAACTTGTTTATATTCCTTTCCTCCATGTGCACTAATTCAATCTCTTCCCTTAACTCTCTCTTCTTTTTGTTGTTTCCTTTTGCCATGGTTGAATTTTATTTGGAGTTCCATTAATCCTTCTATGCTTCCTTAATGACTTGGTCTTATTGTTTTCCTAAAAGTAGCATCTCTTTAGAGGACCTTTCAAGATCCACCTCCTTTCCTTTTGTCATCCCCTAGGTGCCTAAACCCCTCTCATGAGGCTAAAACCTACAACCTTCTGTCACAAATCATAAAATCTTATCCTTTCTTTGATTGTACTCCTCCTTTACTAAGGTCTTGTTGTGACCTTTTCACACATCGCCCCATTCAAGCTGGGGACCCCCTAATTTTTGCTCCATTCTGGTCTTTTGGGGCTTTGTTTTGTCTCTCTCTCTTTTTGTCTCTTTCTGCTGTCTGCCTCTCCGGGGACGTACCCGCCTGTGAGCTTAATTGTGAAATTTGGCCAAGTCTGAGAATTAGGGTTTTGATCTTTTTGGTCAATTTGAAATCACATGAAATGAATAAATTGAAAACGGGGATTGGCGTTGCTGTCAGTATGCTTCCAGCAGGCCCTCATTGAAATTTCATCGAATTCTGGGTACTTACTATTTTTAGTAAGTATGCAGTTCAGGGTGTTTTCTCAGCATTTCCAGAGTTTCGATTGTCACACTGCATTCAGAACACATCAAGCTACTCGCATGCAAAATTTGAGCTAAAAAGGACCACTTACTATCTTTAGCAGTTCAGTTTCCGAAGCAAATTTCAGGGTTTATATGAGGAGTTTTTCAATGCATGTCAGAGGATTCCTTCTGGGTTTTCTGAGACCTTCGCAGTGAGGTAACATGCAAAGTGAGAATAACTTTCGGAGTTCAGCCTTCAGAGGCTATTTTTAGGGTTTGCATGTCAGGGTTTTCTTTGCATGTCAGGTGATTCTTTGTGGGTTTTTCAAGAGCTTTGCGATGATGTGACATGCAAAGTAGGATAATCACTTCTTCAGCAACTTACTATTTTTAGCAAGTACACTCTGGCAGCCACTCCCCAGCGCATCAGAATCACGAACAGAATAGAATGCAACAGAAACGAGGACAAACGGACGTCATTTGATATGCATGCAGGTCAAATTAGGGTTTCCAGCTTCGGGACCCAAAAAGGGGGGAAAAAAGTCAGAATTTTCGAAAACCAGTGTATACCACTACAATCAGCATCTTTCGAGCTATCCGCTGGTAAAATTTGAAGGCAAACGGAGCACTTACTATTTATAGTAAGTCATTTCAGAAACTGGCTATAAATAGTAAATCAACGTTAGGCGCCAGTGTCAACAGGCAGGTCACGTGGTGAGGAGCGCGTCATTCGATTTTCAAGCCAATCGAAGTTGTGAAGGTATCAGAAACAAGCATTTACTATGAATAGCAAACTACCTTCAAAATTATGCTATTTTTAGTAGGCCAGCTCAGAATAGCAGTGTCAACAGGCTGACAAAGTTATGAAGATCCAGTGTTCAAAATTTCAAAGCAATCTGAGCTTCTGAGATATGAAAATTAAAAGACTTACTATTTATAGTAAGTTGTGAGCTGACTGGTGAAGATGAGAAAAACGCCTAAGTGTTGAAAATATCCTTCACCACCCCTGAAATGCGCCCAAGGAAGAAGAAGCCGGTAAAGGTTGAGAAAATTTTTGTGAGTATGAGAATATCCTGCTCCACATACCAAATGCGCCCTCCTCACAAGCAAAATGCTAGAAAAGTTTCTAAGTATGAAGTTTATCCTCCTGCCTAGGCAAAATGCGCCCACCTTGAGAAGGTTGATAGCAAAATATTCTAAGGCATAAACATCCACCACACATGCCAAAATGCGCCCATCTTGCACCACCATGAAAATGCGCCCATGCAACAAGCAAGTCAAGGAGTCAACAAGTTTATCCTCCTGCCTAGGCAAAATGCGCCCACCTCCAATCATGACATGCAAAATATTCTAAGGCAAAAGATATCCTGCTCCCTATGCTATATGCACCCATCCTCCTCACATGTTCAAATGCGCCCAAGATTAGCAAAGAAGTCAAAAGACAAGTCAAAGCAAAGGTGGCGTGGTAAGTTGATCCTCTTGCATGTGCCAAATGCTTCATCCTTCACCCTATGCTAAATGCGCCCTTGCTAAACAATTTTCAAAGGTGGTCAAAGGCGTCAGAAACTTTTATCCTCCTCTATGTGTTATTTGCGCCCAAGTTCACAAAGAAAGTCAAAAGGTCAAATGACTTTCGTCCTTGACACCCTGCCATATGTGCCCATGTATTAAGCTTTATCCTCTTCCTTGTATGAAATGCGCCCAAATGGGGGCATATGAAGACAAAATAAGGGAGCTCAAGGGTCACATGTTGGGCGTGGTAAAGGTTATTCGCCCTACACATGCTAAAGGCACCAAGTAAAGAGTAAGTGTTGAGGGTAAGGTGGTAAACAAAGTAAAGGGGGAGATAAATATTACCTAGGCGTTGAAAGTAGAGATGGTGGAGATTTGAATGAGAATAATGCTGGGCGTTGGAATTTAAAAGGAAGTATATCCTTCATGACAAGTGAAATGCGCCCTAGATGCAAGGTGGTGAAATAAATAAAAAATATACTAAGGTGTTGGAAATTGCCAAGTGATGAATAAAATATAGAGGGCGTTAGAATTTAAATATTCTCCATGACATAGGAAATACGCCCAGGGCATTCAAGAAGGAAAATCTTCTAAGCAAGTGGAAACAATATTTTCTCACCACAGGAGGAATGAATTGAAAATGAAATAAAAAAAAATTCTAAGGCAAAATATTTCCTCCTTAGGAAAAATATGCCTAGACTGGGAGGAGATGAAATTTTCCTGAAGCACGGATAAATTGTTAATGGATGAAGTCAGAGAATGTTGGCATTGCAGGATGGATTAAAAATTTCCAAGTCAGAGCAACGAAGCACTCACAGAGATGAAGAAACGGAATTAAATTTCATAAAACAATTATTTTTCTAAGGTTCAAAATTCAAGAAAATTAAATGAACCCGTTCGTTGTATACCCATGAATTCGACAAGTTCTAAGGAAAAATTTCTTCTGGGTATTGAAGATCTTCGATGAGAAGTTGATTTCCAAGTCTTCTGCACTTCGCCAAGGCCTTCAGGGTGAAGAATTTAATCGGTGCTCGAATTATGAATTTTCCTAAGGGAAAATTTAAATATTTTCTAAGGCAAATTAAATAAAGTGTGTTTTCAAAATAAAATTTTCCAGACGATGAATTTGAAGTGAGTTGCCTAGATAATTTTGATTGAGTTCTTCACAGGATGAATTTTCCAGAGTCAGAGGTGAATGAAATTAAAATTCAAATGACAGAGCTCCAGCTAGTGAATAAAATGTGTTAAAAGATGAATCTAAATTAAATATTTTCAAAAGTGAATTAAAATATGCCAGTCAAAGTTGAACTTCTAGAAGATTAAGATTCCAGGCATCGGGTGACAAGTGTTGCAAATGCCAGGGAGGGAAAATTCGAATTCTTGAAATGAAGTAGTGGAGATTTAATGTACTGGCTAAAATTAGCCTCCTTCTAGAATTCGATTTTTGCTATAAGAATTGAGAAGTTTTTCATTTCTCCTCACCAATTGAAGAAGTTCGAATCTGCTCTGAGTTTGGAGTTGCTAAGGCTGAAAGTGTTGAAGAAATTCGACTTGGTGTTGAAGAAGACTGCTGAAGCTTGAAAAGATCACATTGTTGAAGCTGAAAGTTGTTGCTGAAGAGGGACGACTTGAAGTAAAGTGGCTGAAACTGAAATTTTAAAGTCTGAGTCTGGAGTTGCTGGAGAAGTTCGATTTTTGCTCTGAGTCACTTGGAGTTGCAGAGTACATTGCTGAAAGTTGTTTTGAAAGTGAATATTGCTGAAGCTGAAGGTTGTTAAAGAGTGCGAACTTGCTAAATCTGATTTGAAGTTGAAGAAGTGCGAATTTACAAGAGTTCAATTGCTGAAGTAAAGTGGGCGATTTTGCTAAGTCTTGAAGTTGCTGAGTGTGAAGTGAAGTTGCTGAGTTTACTTGCCAAAACTCTCTAGTATTGAAAGTTCGAAATTGTGAAGGAGAAATTGAGGTTTGCAAATGAGATATGATGTTGCAACTTCTCAAAGTTTTAAAATCGACTGGCAGCCCCTGCACAATATTTTATTTATTTTCTAAGCTATTTACTAATGACTGTTTATTGTTTTGTAGGATGGCTGAAGCAAGGACAACTGGTAAGGACAACAACGGTGCATCCAAGCAAGCTGTTATCAAGAAGCTAAGCAAGTCTTTCTTACCGGAGTCCAAGTTTACTTTGAAGTTAGGCAAGCTAGCTGACACCAATTTGGGCTCTTTCAACTTGGAGACTTTCAAGAATCGAATGCTAGGTATTGGCAGTCATCAACCTTCAATCACTTCGCACAACATCATTCGAAGTGGATTATATGTAGCTGTTGGTTTCCCACCAGCTATTCAGTGTTTGGAGCTAATGATGGAGTGCGCCAACTGCTATGAGAAGGATCACAGATCAATTATGTCACCGGATGGTCAAGTGCTCGCCAACCTCACTCCTACAGCTATTGGCGAAGCTTTTGGAATTCCAGCATACAGGAATATGATTTACAAATTGAGGGAGCAAGCTGAACGAATGTATGCTTCTACATTTGAGAGATGTACAGAGGTGATCAATACTCGCTGGATGAATATCCCCAAGCCCTCTCGTACGAAGTTTCCAAGACAAATTATATCAGAAGATTTAAAACAGGAGTATTGTGATCTTATCATGATGCTGAGCAAAGTTGGAGGCTGCCCTCAGGCATTTATTTTCGAGACATGGATGTTCTAATACATCAACCACGTGCTAGAAGGAAAGGAGTACGTCAACTGGGCTGCAATGATCAGTGACAATTTGCACGAGCAGCTCCTGAGTTTGAGAAAAACGAAGGCATTCTATATGGGCTCTTACATCATTTACATGCTGGCTCGTATGACAAAGTATAGGGGAATCTTGTACAAGGAGCCTATTGGTTGTGGCTCTCACCAGTTCAAGATCCATGAGGTGTGTCCGCAGCTGCACTTGACAAATACCACTCACTAAAAACGTGTCAATGATGCATTCACCATGCACATCACGAGATCACTTCAGGAGCGTATGCATCATAGGATCTCAAGGGAAGTTCAAGAGTTAATTGAAAGGTATGGGTGCTGGTTTATACAGTTTCCAAAGTTTTCTTATATCAGGCTGCAAGGTTTTTCTTCATATCCATATAGGCTGCCTAAGTACCCAACCAATAGGATTTTAATGTTAGAGATATCTAGGCAACTGGTTGCCTATAATAAGATTCAAAAAAAAAAAGAAGAAGGGTGGAGTTGAGTTCCCGATTGTCATGGGTAATTCAGACGAAGTGTGTCCTTCACTTCAAGCAGCTAGAGAGGCTGAAAGTGAGCTTCAGTTCTTTCATTTTTCCTATCACACCAGCAGACAGCATTATGATCCGCATAGCAATATCAGATGGATACTGTCAGAAGAATTTAAACATAGGGCAAATATTGAGGATTATTGGGCTGGTGCATCAGACGAGGCTGAAGTCAGGAAGAGGATGTTCTCTAGGTTGCCATTGAGTATGATCCAGGAGTGTGAAATTATTCCAGTACCAGACCAGGTGGGTGAGGACATAAGTGTTCTCCATCCAGATTATGAGGCAGTGAGAGATACTCCGCTTCCACTTCCAGATTGGTCAAAACTAGAGATTGCCAACTTGGACACACTTTCCATTCCAGTCTTGACATTTACCAGAGCATGGGTTGACAGGCATGTGAGTAGATTAAAGGTTAGGTCAATTGCCTTGACTTACAACTTGATGGGAGATCACAGGACACCCACCACCAGCAGGAAGAAACAAATTACACGAGGTCCAAAATCTCGAAGGAAGGAGCCTGTTCAGCAGGAGCCTGTTCAGCCAGAGCCTCCAAGAGTTGTTGAATCACCCACGCCATTGGAGACACGTTCTCCAAGTATACAGGAGGTTTCTCTTTTCGCTGATCAAAGGAATGCATTGAATCAAGTGCAAGAGGTAAATGAAGAAAATCAGCCACCTCAGAGAGAGTCGGTTGGCCAGAGTGTCAACGCACCTACTAGAGATGATCAGCAGGATGATGAGGGGACTGCTACTGACCCTCAGTTTCAGCATGAGTTAGAGGCGGCTTTGGAGGATGATGATATAGTTTCAGGAGATACTCAGCCACTTGAGGCCGATGAGCCTCACTAGAATGATATAGAAGTTGAACAAGTTCACGAAGTAGAAGCACAAGAACAACAGCCCTTTGTTATTCAGCATATTGTACCTGATTGGCTTAGAGATCAAATGAGAAGGAGCCATAGTGAAGAGATTGACCCAGCAGTAGAGATGGAAGAGTTTTTGAACAGGATCAGCGCGCCTCCACAAAAGAAGAGAGCACGGAAATTTTCGAAGATTTCAACTGATGAGGGTGGTTCTCGCACCCTTCAGGTAGCAGTGCCACAGGTTGATTGTGATCGAGACGAAGTAGTGCCGGAGAACTATGTGATCACAACTGTGGAGTTAGGACGTCCGACAGGTGCACAGATTGTTGAAGAATGTGATAACTCCTATCATGCACTCAAGGACAGATTGTTCAGGAAAGAAGGAAAGTATAAGAAATTAAAGAACATAAGGCTTTGATAGGATATATGCAGCAATTGTCTCGTCCTGGTGGGCAGGAGATTCCGGCAATAGAGCTTCCAGCTGAGTTATCCAGGGAGTTAGTCAGCAGCTTGGAAGAGTTAAGGAAGATGGCACATGAGGCAAATAAATGGGTTACAGGAGTTTGTGCTGAGACAAAAAAGTTTATGGAAGACCTTGCTCATGCTTTCCAGCAAGCTTCCAGCATCATGGCACGTATGGAGGTAGTTGATCATGCCTGGGGTGATGCTTTCGTTTATCAGAGCAAAGTTATCTAGCGTCTGGAGGCATTGAAGCATGCTCCTTTGCAGATGTTGATTGATGGTGGAGTTGTTCAGGAGAATGATAGATGACTTTTGTAGATAGTACTTTTCAGTAATCATGGGGCGTGGTTTCTTTGACGCAGCACAGGCGGATTCAACTAGAATCAGGAAGGCAATGACAACCATTATTGATGGAGTTCAGAACACCTTGGAGGCAATCTTTGCTAGACGGCTGAATCCCGATGAGGTGACTACTGATAATTTGAGGGGTAGGCTAGCACCTTTCTTCTCAGAGGTGAAAACCTTTGTGCAGGACGACTTTGAGAATACTTCTACTTTCTCCAACTTGATTCAGAGTACACAGGATGCCCTAGTTACTTGGAGAAAATCTTACACATGGCACGAGCAGTTAGTTACAGTGTTAGAGCTCCAGCTTGATTGCATTCCACCGATTTCAGTTCAAGAGGTCCAGGCCGTGCTTACCAGGTTCATTGAGTTTGCAGCTAGGGAAAAGGAGAATGGCAATGCACTTCTGGATGATGATCTTCTAGAAGACTGATTATGGGCATTAATTGCCTTAACTATTTTGGGAGTGAGTGGGAATCTTTGATTCATTTAATGTACCACTCCCCATTCTGGCAGTTTCTAGGGTTAGCGCTGAGGTGGCTCAATCTGAGCCTTTGATTTGATTGTAATCCAAGCCGTCCATTGGACTGGGCTATCTATAAAAGGGGGAGTCCCCCTCATTTGTAAGGCATTAGAAATTAGAAGATTAGAAGAATAGAGATCGGAGTAGAGACTAGAGCAGAGAGGCATTTTTCTAGATAGCTTAGCATAGTTTGGAGGAGAAGGAAAGTTTTCCTTTGAAAGCTTTTGTAAGAAATTGTTGTGTAAAACTTTCATAATAGAAGATCTTTTCATTGATGGTGGAATTCGTCTTTGTTATGGATAGCTAGCAAGGTTTCTTCATCCCTTCAATTCCAAGTAGCATGAAGTAGCGTAAAGTAGTTTAAGAATAGCACTTTTATTTCATGCAAGTAGATTTTAGTTGTGGGTGTGTGGTGTTGATCAAGGCAACTTCGTTTTAGTCCATACCACTAGCAGTTTGCTGACGGCAAGTTTGACTTGTATGGTCAACTGGAGAACTTTATAAGCCCAACTTCGGTTGCAATTCATATCTTGGTATGTGTCGTCCTGATGGTATCTTGATGTCGGATTGTAGCTTGAAAATTTCTTGCTATCCCCTTGAAGATTGCACCAACTTTGTGTAAGTTGTCCAGCGTGAGGCGGAGCAGAGTTTGGTTGAAGTTGTTGAGATTGATCCCACATCCTCCCTTAGAATAAAATCTAGAACCTTCTTACCCTTACACTCATTTTAATTCCATTCATCTTTGGTTAGTTTTAGGAAAACGTACTTATTGCTAAATCATCCGCATTATACAAATCCCTTCCAATCATCCATCTACTGTTAACTGCAAGTATTTTGAACAATTGTGTAAGTCCCCTCGTGAAAACAGCAATTCACAACCAACCAACCAACTGAGGGTATTCTAAGTATTTCGGAACCTTGGAGTTGAACGTGCGAACTTTCTTGCAATCTTAGCGCACGGAATACTTTGATCAAGAGAGAATGGAGTAGCCTTCGGACAACTTTGTTCTACTGATTGGTGCGGTCACAAAAATCACTTCAACAGGTCTTCCTTACCACAATCGACATGTCTATTAATTGGACCTTGCTTTTATCCTTATATCTGTTATGGCGTAAAATTGCACACTCATGCAATTTCCCATAACACCACCCTTACTTTAGCCTTATAAGTCAATAATGCAAAATACCCAGCGTCCTAAGCCTTCATTTTTGTCTATGCCTTGTCATTTTCTATCAGTGGGGGAATTTTGTTTAGGACACTTCCACGCTGCACAAACATCTACGCAGCACGCGAATGTCCTAACAAGATTCTTGATCCTGTGGCTGTTGGGACGTTACACCGTCGCCTACCCACGAAGTGTAACGCCTCTGCAGTCGTAGGCGCGCCTGGGAATGGCTCTTTGGCATGCAATTTGGCCATTTCTTTCCCTCCTTTCTTCATTTCAACTTCATTCTTGCTATTAGATCTCACATTCTCTCATTCTTGCAACTTCACTCTTCCATTCTCATTTCTTAGCACCTCCATTCTCTCTACACCATTTTTCTTGCAGGCTTCAAGCTCACTACACTCTTGCATGATTGTGTCACGTCTCTGAAAGCTCTCACTCTTCCCCTCGGCTTCACGAAGCTTGTAGTAGGGAGGGTTATCTTTATTCCATTGCATTATCAGTCTTATTGTTAGGATATTGTTGTCTTTGCATATTCTATGTCTCATCTTGTTACTTTCTTTATCACTATTTATATATCGTTGTCTATCTGGATGTCCGTGGAGGTGGAAACACCAAACCGGGGGTTTGACTAAGGCAAACCCCGAAAAGCAGCCCCAACATTTTCTCGTTTCTGTGTGTGCCATTTTTTGTTCATGAGGAGCTTGTGAGAAGCTGGACCTATTGTAAGTTGCATATCTTTTCCTTCTACTCATCATTTTGCTTATAGTAGTTTATTTGTCATTTCAAGTATTCTTCTTGTTGTACTTCTTTACGTTTCATGCACTTCTAGCATTTTTTTCATTTCTGTTAAAACTATCGAACTTTAGTATTTCGATTGTCAACAGGTCCCGAGTTTTTTTGGTTACAGACTCTACTCTTTGTTTGTATGAGACACCAACGCGACGTGCTATTGTCCTTAATCCGTGCTCTCGTCCTCTCGCCGAGAGTATGTCAATCTATTCTCGAGACCTTTGAGGTCTGTTCACCTGATTTCTGAAGTCTTCCAATCAGGAAACCCAAAAACATAGTTTAGTCTTTCCTTTATTTGTCAAACCATCACTTGAGCTTTTCCATTGAGGTAGCCTAGAGCTATCTATCCCTTGTAGACTCTTCCCTATCCTAGAGACTCAGAAGTGGCGGATCCTCTCCGTTACAATATCAAGGTCCCTCTCTGCTGCAATAATGTAATTGTAGTTCTAAATCTCTCTTTTATCCTTTTTACCAAAGAACAATTAATAAAATTAAGATATTAACAACTCAAGCATAGACCATAATACATCATAACTGAAAACATCCAATTTGTGGTATCATATATATGTTATCAAATAGCCATACTATATTCTCGAATCATATATTCTTGTGATACATTCGTGTACCTCATATTCTTATACTTTTTTGTATCTCTCCTACTTTTCCTACTACAAATTCTTCCACTTCTTTGATTCTTCTTCTACTAATTCTACTATGCCTCCTATATGACATTTGTGAAACTTTTACTTATACCCAAGTAAGAGGTGTCTCCTTGTATTACTTGCGTCTATTGAATGACTTGCTACCATAGTACTTTTGTGGTGTTTTATTTTTTGCTTTCTTGTTGGATCTATCCTGCTAACACTAAAAAAAAAATCATTTGATGGTTATTTGAGGATCATCAAACATTTCATGCATGGCTTCCATTAAGGTAAATGAACTTTGAAATATGCCCACCTCAATAGCCAAACTTTTTAAATTTTAATCAAAAACCAACTTATAGACATTAATAGAGAAACATGGAAAATGTTACTAGGGGTTCCAAATCCAATTTACTCAAAGACTCAAATTATGCCATCATAGTTTTACTACTTGCCAAGTACTTGGCAAAAAATTCCAATTTCGAATTTTTGCAAGAAAAACTTGCAGAGTTGCAGCCACAAATTTCTAGCGATTCTTGCACCGAAACTCACATGAGTACTCAATGGGCCCAAGTGCAAAATTTACTAGGTGCGGGAATAAAAAAAGGTGCAGGAAAAACATTATAAGAACATAGGTCTATGGGATATGCTCATCTCATGTAAAAAAGTGTCTGGATGCATAAAAGTTGTGGGAAAAATGTGATTTTCACACCCAAAAAACCAGTGTTCCACGGGCCTGGGGGACGGGGAAACGAGGGGACGTGGAAACGCGTTTCGGAGACGGGGGGACAAAGGGCCTAAGTTTGGGGACGGCCGGGGGGACGGTGGCGGCGGGGTGGTGGGGTGGTGGTGCTGATATAGTTATAAATATACTTATAGTACTTGAAAAACTAGTTTTGAAAGGATGTATAACAGTATAATAGTATAAGAATTACATTTCAAATGAAACTATAGGAAATTACTCAAATTACTAATTAGTAAAATTATAACATAGCAAAATTTGAAATACTAAATCTAAATACGAAGATATCTTGAATGCTAATTGCTAAATAAAATTTGACAAATGAAATTGTTTTTGTAAAATTGAAGGTAACTAGTGGAGAGTACCTAGAAAATCAAATGAATTCAATGGGAGTTTGTGGGCAATGCCCCTAATGGGTTTGAGGGTTAGCGCCCTTAGTGGGGTCAAGGGGCAGCGCCCCTTGCGGGGGTCTGGGGGCGCGCCCCCAGCGGGGTCGAGGGGAGGCCCCTCAAGGGCCACAGCTCCCTGTCGCTAGAGGGGCGGGGCCAAAAATTAAGACCTCCAAACCACACAAACCTTCATGGTGTACATCATTTTGCATTAACAATAAAACCCAAATTAAGACCATCAAAGCCACACAAACCTTCATGGAACACATCTCCTGCCTGGAAACTCCTGGGCGTCTCCCAGTCTAAGGAAACTCCTGGGCGTCTCCCAAGGAGACTTGGAGACTTGGAGACGTCTCCTAAGGAAACTTGGAGACGTCTCCCCGTCTCCCCGTCTCCTTGGGAGACACGGAAACGTTTCCCCGTCTCCGGCGGAGCACCGGCGGCGGTGGCGGGACGGCGGGAGACGCCAAGTACCCGTCCCCCCGTCCCCGAAACGTCCCCGTTTCGGAAACGCGCCATTTTTGGGGGGAAACACGTCCCCGTGGAACACTGCAAAAAACACAGTTGTTTGTTTATTTAAAAATTATGAAGATGGCATGTGCCATGAATGTTTATTTGGTCTTTAAGGCATTCATTCCCCCGGAGCCTATGAAGGATGTTGCCCCTCAACCCTTCCAAGGGCACTACCACCAAGCCCCTATGAGGGGTGCTACACCTCAACCCCACTAGGAACACTGCCACCAAACTCCCACTAAACTCATTTGATACATTTTGTAACTGTAGTTTGCATAAGATTTATAATTTTTAAAGAAAATTAAGTATTTTTCAAGTTACCAAGTTTTGCCCAGTCATAAAATTTGTTCTACCAAATTCGAATCGGAGTATATTATTAAAGTATTGTTGTAATATTTAATGGTCGTCATAGTTGTTAGTTTACTTTAGTTAGTTTTAGCAACTTTCAGTTTATTGTTTTTGTTCACGACTGTTTCTTTTTAGAAACATCGCTTGTAAACTATTATAAAAGGAGTATTCCTCTCCTTTAAGAACGATAACAATAACCAATTACCATTTCATGGTATTAGAGCAAAATTTGATTTTTGACGATTTTTTGCAATAAAAATTTGTGGTTTTTTACTTGAAGAATTTGGAAATTTTTAGAAGTTTTTTTGTTTGATTTTTTTTTTTTTAAATCGTGGGATTTCTTTGCAATACATGCAAGATTTTGTTGTGAGAAACGAGACTTGTTTTTGAAGCAGAATTTGTCTGAATTTCGAGGGTTTTTTTGCAAAGAAAAATCACAGATCCCTTTCTGGGCAAAGTTTGAGGGTTTTTGTTGGAGAACTATGAGTGTTTCTTTTGCAGGTTTCTAGTCACGACCCATCTGAAAAAAATCGCAGTGTCATTTGTGCCTATGCAAAATCGCATGTTTGATCCCGCACGTTCTTTTTGTGCCCTTCCGTCCTGCGCAATTTCTCAAACTTTCCTGCACTTTTTTGGCACCCCTAAACTCATGATTTCTTCTATTTGCAATGTTTCTGAGAGCAACTGAAGCAGAATTGTGGGTTTCATCACACAATTTCTAGATTTTTTTTGGCGATTTTTTCTAATTAAAAATCGTGGTCGTTCCTTGTGACAAGATTTTTCTAAAGGGTTTTTGAAGGCTTTTTTGCCTAATCTTTGATGTTTTTCTGCAAAAACGTGCCCTGTGGCAACAGCGCCTAGAGTTTCACAAACTACTAAAGGCTTCTTCTTGCTATGACCTGTTCTAAAAAATGTGCCATTTCTACCTTTTTTGGACGATTTTTTGATAAAATTGTGACCTTGAATTTTTGACGAATTTTTTTTAAACTTCATGCCTAGTGTTTCAGATCCGAGGACTGTTAAAAATTTGTAAAATTTTGTGATTTCAAGCTTTTGATTTTTTGGCGATTTTTTTTAAGAAAATTGTGGGATTTATGCTAGCTAATCATCTCAGTATACATGCCATCTAATTAACTTGTTTTTTGGGTCTTTGGAAAACGAGAGGGATGGTGTCTATGCATTCTGAGCAAGATTCTACCTCCTATGCATTCATGGCCAAAAGACCAGCAGATCATGTCAAATCATTTGCATGGTACATTGATTTTGGAGCCTCTTGACAATTCACAAACAGGAGAGATTGGTTCATGGAGTATATGGCTTGCTCCGATCCCATCATCTTTGGTGGTGGCAAAGAGTATACAGTTGTCGGAAAGGGAAACATTCAGATCACATTTGTGTAATGTCCCCTTCTCAGCAATAGTCTCATCAGATGACCGTTAGCCTATTCCAGAGGTCTGTAGGCTAGTCGGAAGTGGAAATTAGGGTTACCTATTTTCTAGGAGGTTTCTTCTAAGCTTTTAGGGGTTTGCATGCAAGATTCTTGCAGAGGGATTTTTGGGTCTTTCTGGGTTTTCAAAGGGTTTCAGAATGGTGTAACATGCATTTGCATCAGATGACTTTTCCGGACTTGCTATTTTTAGTAAGTTGCAACGGCTACCCGGTTTGTGCTCTAACAAAGTTTGGAGTCACTATTTTTAGTTCAACAGTTCAATATGCAATGTCTGTTTTTGGCAAGGCAGAAGTGCAATTTTGTCTCCAACATTCTTGGAGCTTGTTTTGGCAGGTTTATGACTTATGTGATTTTCATATTATGCTATTTGGACCCCAATGCCTAGTGTGATGACTTCAAGTTGCTTTAAGTTGTGTTTTTCTAACTTGGACACCACACTTGGAAATATATTTGGTTTTCATTAAGTTAAAATGCTTAAGTTAATTTGGACACCTAAAGTCATGGCAAGTCAAATGTGAACTAAAAGAATATTTTAATATCTCCTTTTTGGGCATCCCTTTTGGAGGAAAAGGTAATTCAAACTTTTGAGGTTGAGTGCTATATATTCAGGGCCTTGCTCTCTCATTTGGTTATCCATTGCTTATCATAACGAAGTGTTGCCGAAATTATTTCAGAACCCTTGCTACAAGGAACGCATACCGCCTAGCCTACATCAATTTCATACTTGAGAGATAGTACCTAGCTGGTTTGAGACTACTTCTTCATTCAGAGGTTGCAAACAGAGCTTATTTGGAGATGGATTCATATGACATCTTCCAATTTTGGTTTGGTAACTTGTTACTTTCAATATTTGATCATTTTGGTGTGTTTTACAATCATTTTGGTGTTGCTGGTTTGTGCTTGGCTGAAGCACGTTTTTGGTCATATCTCTTGGAGGAATTTTGCTATCATTCTGAGTATTGTTTCTGATGTTTCCTCTAGCCTGGGCGCCCCTTTTCTCCAAGTATCAGATTTTTTTATAGTGATTTGGACTTTTAGGAGAGGACGCCCTTCCCTATGAGATCGTACTTCTCTTGTTTTCTGCCTCAGGATGTGTGCCGGACTTTTGTTGGCAGTATGGATCAGTTTCTTGGCTTGAGTTGGGACGCCTAGCCTCTAGGTTTCCAGTGCTTTCAGTTTGAGGTCGATCAGAGGTGTTTTGAGCAAGTTACGAGCATTTTGGTGAATGAGGGCTTCGCTGGTCTGATTTTCTGATCGCTGCCACTTTGTATCAGACCTGGTATTTTCCTCTTTTCACATATTTCATATTGGTTATCTTGTATTTGATATTGGATATCGTTTCCTAACATGTTGGTTATCCATTGATATGTATATCTCCTTTCTAGTGCAGCTGAAACTTGATATTGTAACGCTGAATTAGTGGTACTGATCAGCCTTCTTGTATTTTTGCACTTTTACTTCTTGTACTACCCGCTGAAAAGTGGAAGAGGCTGGCTTGCTGCCTAGACAATTCATTTCAGTACTTTGTTTTTTGTTACACCCACTGAAAAGTGGAAGAGGCCGGCTTGCCACCAAAGCATTTACTTTCAGTACTTTATTTTCATTGTAGCCCATTAAAAAGTGGAAGAGGCTGGCCGCACCACCTAAGTACTTTTATTTCCTAGTTGGTTAGCTTGCCGTCAACAAATTGTATTTCCAATTTGAGTTCTGTTAAGGACATCCCCTTTCCACCGTATGCTCTCACCTTACCCACATTGGGAACTTGGTGATCAGAAAGTGAAGAGGTGCATTTCAATTTGATTATCTTTCATATTTCTAATGTTAACGGGTGAAATTCTTGTGCTTGAAAACGGGAAAAAAGTAAGGGGGATATTTCAATATGGTGGGAGAAATCTAATGTTTCTCAATGTATATACTATGTGTCGAGCATGGAGCTCAATCTACTCTCGATGAGTCGGATTATGCGACACTGTCTGAAGCTGGACATCATATTCAGTTCACATAAGTGTCGAATTGTTGATCAAGAGTCCAAGAAAGCTGTGGCAATTGGGCTCGAAGATCATGGTTTGTATCGGTTGGTTGATACTGGAGATTCTTAGGAGCACGAATTGGCTACGAAGAGTTCATCCATCAGCACTCTTTGGCATCAGTGGTATGGGCATCTCAACATAGCCTACCTCTCTTAGTTGGCTCGAGAGAATTTGGTAGAAGGCTTACCTGAGATTCAACAGCAGACACATGGTGTATGCGGAGCTTGCCAGGCAATGAAGCAGCATCGTACTCCATTTTCAAATTGATTATCTTTCATATTTCTAATGTTAATGGGTGAAATTCTTGTGCTTGAAAACGGGAAAAAAGTAAGGGGGATATTTCAATCTGGTGGGAGAAATCTAATGTTTCTCAATGTATACTATATGTCGAGCATGGAGCTCAATCTGCTCTCGGTGAGTCGGATTATGCGACACTATCTGAAGTTGGACATCATATTCAGTTCACATAAGTGTCGAATTGTTGATCAGGAGTCCAAGAAAACTGTGGCAATTGGGCTCGAAGATCATGGTTTGTATCGGTTGGTTGATACTGGAGATTCTTAGGAGCACGAATTGGCTACGAAGAGTTCATCCATCAGCACTCTTTGGCATCAGTGGTATGGGCATCTCAACATAGCCTACCTCTCTTAGTTGGCTCGAGAGAATTTGGTAGAAGGCTTACCTGAGATTCAACAGCAGACACATGGTGTATGTGGAGCTTGCCAGGCAGTGAAGCAGCATCGTACTCCATTTTCAAATGGAAAATCTTGGAGAGCATCCAAGGTCCTTCAGTTGGTTCATGCGGATGTTTGTGGACCAATGAATACTTCATCGGTCACTGGTGCTAGGTATTTCCTCTTGTTTGTTGATGATTTCAGAAGGAAAATGTGGGTGTATTTCCTCAAGGAAAAATTAGACATGCTTAATGAATTTCAGAAGTTTAAAGCATTAGTTGAGAAAGAGTCCAGATGTCAAATCATAACTCTTCGGTCAGATAATGGGGGTGAGTTTTGTTCAAACCAATTCACCGAATTTTGTGCTAAACACGGCATCAAGCGTCAACTTACCACACCCTATACCCCTCAGCAGAACAAAGTTGTTGAGTGGAGGAACCGTACAATTACGGAAATGGCCCATTGTATGTTGGAGAACAGAAATGTTCCCAAGAAATTTGGGCTAACACAATGTATACAGCTATATACTTTTTTAACCGGTCTCCCACACAGGTCATCAAAAAGATGACCCCAAAGGAAGCATGGTCTGGGAAGAAACCAAGAATCAACCATCTCAAGATTTTTGGTTCTACTATGTATTTTTGGATTCCAGATGCGAAGAGGACCAAGTTGGATTCCAAGAACCAGAAGTTGATGCTAATAGGATATAGTGACAATCATAAGGCCTATCAGCTGATTGATGTGGACACTAATAGTCTCACATTCAACAGTGATGTGTTTGATGAGGAAGATGGGCCCTTTCAGCTCTCTTCTCCCATTAAGAGTCCTGAGGATCAGCGTCTGAAGACTAAAGATTTGGGTGTTAAGCTTCCATTAGCTCCACCTTAAGGGAGGGATTCTAATGATTCTAAGATTGTGGAATCTCCAAGGCATGACGCCATTCCAGTAGATTTCCCTCGAGATAACTTGTATCAGCATCTAGATGACTTCATTCCAAGCAGCCCAAGTCATGATGATGATCATCCTGATTTCGAAGAAGATGCATCTCCTCCTCGTCTGAAGTGATGGGAAAA
Source organism: Sequoia sempervirens (assembly GCA_007258455.2). Taxonomy (NCBI): domain Eukaryota; kingdom Viridiplantae; phylum Streptophyta; class Pinopsida; order Cupressales; family Cupressaceae; genus Sequoia; species Sequoia sempervirens. The sequence goes on from VDFB02047230.1 coordinate 426,753,433, forward strand.
GCTCATTGGTGATGTTCAAGATGAAGAGCTTCTTGAGGGTAGATCGTCTAGAGGCAAGAGCAAACAGAACATGGTAAACTTTGCTCTTATGGACAACATTTAGAGTGTTTACAAGCCCTAGGACTATTCGGAGGCGAAGGGTAAACCTGAATGGGAAAAGGCTATGGATTCTGAACATCATAGTCTTTTGAAAAACAATAATTGGGCTCTGTCAAATCTTCTACCAAGGAAGAAACCCATTGGCTGCAAATGGGTGTACAAGGTGAAATACAAAGCTGATGGAACACTTGATAAATACAAGGCTTGGTTGGTGGTTAAGGGGTTCTCGCAAATAGAAGGCATTGACTATGAGGAAACCTTTGCTCCCACAACAAAGATGAGCACCATCCGACTTGTCCTAGCCATGGCAGCACAATTTGGTTGGAAGGTCCACCAAATGGATGTGAAGAGTGCCTTCCTCAATGGAGATTTGGAGGAAGAGCTTTGCATGACGCAGTCTCCTGGTTTCAAGGTTGCAAGCAGAGAGCACAAGGTATACAAATTGTTGAAGGCTCTTTATGGCCTAAAGTAGGCACCCGGTATGGTACCTAAAGATTGACAAGTATTTGGTAGCACAAGGCTTTCAAAGAAGTCCATCAAACGCCAATTTGTATGTCAAGAGCACCAGTAGTGATATCATCCTTCTTGTTATCTATGTGGATGATATCATCATTACTGGTAGTGGGTTACATTTGCTTGAGCAGATATAAGTCAAATTTGTGTCCACTTTTGGGTATGTTTTTGTCTTGGTATGAGTGCAGTCATATGGACCAGTAAGAAGCAGCAAGCAATAGCTCTTTCCTTGACATAAGCAAAGTATCAGGGAACAGTTAAGGTAGCATGTGAGGCAATATGGCTTCGGAGGATGCTTGCTGATATGCAGATGTCTCAAGCAGGGCCTTCCCCCTTGTTTTGTGACAACCAAGGGGTGCTAAAGCTTGCCAAGAATCCAATCTTCCACGAGCGCACAAAGCATGTACAGCTTCATTGTCACTTCATCCGACAGCTTGTTGAAGATGGATCGATAATGTTGCAGTATGTTACAACTGAGGATCAGATTGCAGACATTCTCACCAAGTCCCATAAGTCCAAATAAATTTGTAAAATTTTGGGGTAAACTTGGTGTAGTTAGTAGAATGACCATTAAGGGAGGGTATTAAAGAATCATTGTAATATTTAATAGTCATCTTAGTTGTTAGTTTACTTTAGTTAGTTTTAGCAACTTTCAGCTTATTGTTTTTGTTCACCACTGTTTCTTTTTAGAAAATCATCTTGTAAACTATTATAAAAGGAGAGTTTCTCTCGTTGTTTAAGAACGATAACAATAATCAATTACCATTTCATATATAAAATGTAATGCCAATCATAAAAACAAGAAGAATCCTAAATTCAATCTGATAAGTTTAGTTAAGTCTGAGATTGACCATTCAAGAACAAATTTAAACAAGCCTAAAGCATAAATCCACAAAAGGAATGAATAAATATGGGCAGTTGCTAGTCATAGATTTTACAAACTAGTCCATTTAAACTATGAATTGTCCCAGACTCATAGGAGATACCAGATGAATGACAATGGAACAATATCTAGCTTCAAACTTATAGTCTACTTCAAAAATAACCATCATGGGAAACTTGGAATTCTCCCAAGGAGTTTTTAGGGAAGACATACCTGCACTCATATAAAGTGCTGCAGCTTTGGTGGCTCTCGTCCATAAGCTCCCCAAGCCTTTCCAATACTTCATCATCACTGTTGAGATTGCAATTTTATTAAGTTATTGGAGTCTAGCCTTGACAATGAACAAATAGAACAACCATCTGATGGCTGAAAATACAGTAAAAACTAGCAAACGGTGAAAATGAGCATATTTTTATGTCCACGGATATTTTTTCAGAAAATAACTATAGCACCTGCATAGTTTTGACAGTTACATGGCAGCTATAATTATCTCTCTATTGAATAAACACAATATGGCATGTGCAACACACAGCTAGCATGACTGAAAACTTATTAGCAAAAAACTGAAATATGGACAAATAGTATTATTTAGTGTTCTATTGTACGAATGCAACATAATTTGTAGATTATTTTTCAAAAGATTCGAAGAATGCTATATAATTTTAAGACCTCTATTTGATCATCATTTAAATTTTAAATTATCAACTATCAGTTGAACTAATAAAAAGACTTTTTCAAATGAATAACTGACAAGTCAAACGAATATGTTCGCAAAACATTTTGGAATACAGTGATATGATTAAATTCCCAGCGGTAGTCATTATATTTCATAAGGTTATAGTTGACTGGCATGCATGAAAGACACAGCTGGCAAAACACTTTTTCCATAAAATGGCCTATGCTTGTTGAGCTAGCATCTACAAATGCTCAAGTGCTGTCCTTGGTACTTGTTACAAATTACTTGTACAATAATGCCAGAGAAAGTAAAGGAGTTTGAGATAAGGAATGCTTTAAGTTGGATGCTTTTTGTTATCCTTGAAATTCTGGAAGAAAAGAAAGAAATATATTACTGTCAACAACTTACCAGAGTAGTTCAATGAGACACATACCTTATAAGTGCATCAAGTTACAATCAAAAAGTAGAACGAGAAAAACTAAAAAGAACCCCTGAGAGCTTTATTGTTTCTTAGCCTTCAAATGCAGATTTTGTTGTTTAGATAAATATAATTTGCTCTATTGTTTCTCCATTTTGAGCTTCTTCTATGGAGAATGAGAGTTTTTGTCTATTAGTTAAGGCTCATCTTTGCTTGGCATAGTCCAGCTTTTTTGGTCACGTATTGGGCTATGGTTTTGTGAAGCTTTGAATGTTGTGTTTTCCCAGGCTTTTATTGCTTCTAAATGATGCAAAAAAAAAATTAAGTTATTATAAAGGGAGAGGGACCCACTTCCCTTACTTATCGAAACAAATATTATAATTTAAAATTGTTTGATAAGAATTAATATATAATCATTTGGAATTAAGGATAAAATATATGAAAAACTTATGCTAAATATAAACTGAATATAAACCCTATAACTTGATAAAATCTTAAACAGTTGAACTTTATCAAAATCTATTAAAATTTTAAATAATATGAAAATAAAAAATAAATATAAGAAAATCTAAAAATTAGAAATTAAAATAAAATCTAGTTAAAGGAAAAAATTAAAGTTACTAAATTAAAATAAAATTTAGCAAAAAAATCTAAAAGATGTAATAAAAATCAAATATTATTAATTAATTACAAATCTTAATAAAAATAAATTTATTATAAAATCTTATAAAACTAAAAGTCTAAAATTTATCATAAAACTACTAAAACATTATAAGCTATTAATAAATATAAGTCAATCCTAAAATTTAAAAGTATTTGATAAAATTAAATTTGAATTAAAATTTTCTATTTTAAAAAATTATAAAAATATGTAAAAAATTAAACTTAAAATCTAAAAGTATCTAAATATAACTCGAATATAAAATATAAATTTGAGAAAATGAAATATAAAGGTAAATTCAAGTATAACAAATTAAAATTAAAAATGACGAAAAAAAAAGAAAAAAAAATTATTAATAATTGAAAATTAAAATCTATTAAAATTTCTAACTGCTAATAAATTTTAAGTAAAATAAAAAATCTAATTTTTAACCTATGCATTGATGTCCATTGTAATGGTATGCCAATTGGCTTGTTAGCGATAACTGCCAAGTTCAAGTCTCACAGTGGGCATTGTGTTGGTTTGGTTTAATGCATGAAGTGATTCACTATAAGGATGAGGCCACCCATTTGTGTCCTCACTAGCTGGAGTTTGTTAATCCCCAGATTTACCAATCCAAAAAAATCAAATTTTTAACCTAATTTCAAAAATCTTATAAAAGTCATGAACAAAAACTCCTAGCAAGGGTGGTGTGATAGAAATGAAAGCAGCTGCATGAGGAAATGAAAGTGGCAGCGTCAGGAAATGAAAGAGGCAATGTAAGGAAATAAAAACACAGCAGCTTCAGTTTGACCGCAATTTGATGTCCACAATCAAACAGCCTTGGCAAAACCCCAAGCAGATGTGAATTAATCATTTTTTCATTAAAATTCAAATCCCTAACATTCTATACATTTTTGAGGTAGTTCTGAACAATTTTGCCAAATTTCAAATTTGCCCCAAGAAATTCAGCAAACTCTATGACAATTCCAAATGCACACTGTCCAAAATCCCAAGGTTAATCAAGCAATTAGGCCTTCCTCCAATGTTCTTAAAACTTGATACCATTGAAAGAATTGAAAATTTAATTGGAAATCAGATTTGTTTAGGAAAAAGACCAAGAGCAAGTTATTTGCCAACTTGTGAGAACTCGTGAGGTAAATCAGATTGGTGAGTAACACACTGAAAACTCGATGGTGATTTGCAGGAAATTTTTCAGCGAGTGACTCATTAGGAAACTCACCAAACTTGGTGAGTTGGCAAAAACATTCCAGCAGCAGAAAAATCCCAAAAACCCATCTTTTGCATTTTCTGCTTCATTCTTTTGACCTATTGACACTTTGACCAGATTGTGTTCATTTTAAAGTTATTTCAATTGATTTTAAGCAATTGTGGGCCGATTCAGTGAATTTATTGACCACAATTGAAAGATAAGTAACTTTGTGTTCTTATTGAATTTCATTTTTCTTTTTTCCTTTCATTCTAGGGTCTTATTATTTCATTTTTATCATTATTTCTTCTTTAAGAGCCACAGTTTTACATTGTCCAATGTTTTTTTCTTTTGGCTAGGGTTTCAATATTCTAATAGAGATATGGAATTGGCAAGTAACCAAAGTCATGGCATGACTAGAAACCCCGCCTAGAAGCATTGCACACTACGTACAAAGATAAGAATGGTGGTGTACAATTATCGCAGGTTGCAGATGAGAGGAGGCATCAATCGTCTCACATTTCACCTTACACAAATCCCTATCAAGATGTGCAGCTCTCTAATTCAACAGAGCCTAAGGTTACAAAAGAAATTAATGCTCTCTTTACTTCTTATGAGGAGAAGAAAATAGAAAAGTGAGGCAATGGTAATCGTGATGAATACTCCTCCAAAATTAGAGACTAATGTAGTGAGCTCTTGCATTGGCCCATGGATATAGGGCTCTTCTACTGCAAATAGAAAAGAGGAATGTCGAGACAATAGTAATCATGATGAATATTCCTCCAAAATTAGAGACTCATGTAGTGAGCTCTTGCATTGGCCCATGGATATAGGGCTCTTGTACTGCAAATAGTTCTCGCCATTCCTCACAATCACAGCCATAGGTGTTCTTTGTTCCATGTAATACTCTTGGTATGTAACCTTCACTTTGACAGTATAACATATTGTTCATTGTTGCAAAGAGCCCCTATTCAGAGACATTGGTCAATGCACTTATCATACCTGAGAAAAAAATCGAGGCATTGAACCCATACGATTTGAGTGGATCCTTGTTGGAGGATGTTGTGAGATACATGAAGGTCATAGTCAAAGAACAAAAGAGGGTTTGGCACAAAAAGGATTGCGCTAATTTGTCTGATATATGGCAAGAAAGGAACATTAATTAACTTCCTCATGGCTTTAGATGGACAATTGATGTTCTTGAACTAAATTGATGTCTCCAATGAAATCAAAAATGTCAAGACCCTATAACACATTGGATGAGATGATAATAGAGGTGGGCATGGAGAATGTCATCCAAGTTGTTACAAACAATGTAGTAGCATATTTCACTACTTGAGGCCAGGCACCCAGCTATTTTTTTAATCACTTGAGTCACTTATTGCATTTATCTTCTTCTTGAGTATATAGGCAAACTTGGATGGATCAAAATTCAAAACAGTAGTGGAAGAGGCAAGGTACATTACAAAATACATCTACAACCAGCTGTTGGTGCTAGGAGCTTGTGCAATCAAGAGCCACACAGTTAGCCACCAATTCCATCACATTGCAAAGTATTGCAGTTTCACTAGCATTTCTCAAGCAGATGTTTGTGAGCTCTAGGTGGTTGAAATCTCCTTACTAGAGGAATGCTGAAGAAGAAAGGTACATGAAGAGCAATTTTTATTATCTATCTTCCAAGAACATGAATGAGATCTTATGGGTCACTTTTAACTTTAATAATTTTCTTACTTAAAAAATAATCAACTTATAATTCCATGATAAAATAGTAATAATAATTTTCATCTACTTTTTTTTTTGTTGCTCAAAATCAAATTTTTATTTTCTATATTATTTTGTTTTAGGTGTCAAAAACCTTTGGTTAGGTTTCTATTATTGGTGGATGGGAAGGAAAACTCTGTAGGTTATCTATATAAAGCCATTGACAAGGCCAAGATGGCCCTCCATCATCTCTATGGGGTCAAACATAAGAAAATATGAACTCATTTGGCACATTATTGGTTCGAGTTGGCACAAACAACTTCACACATTTATGCTGCTATCGTGCTACCTATTACTTGAATGCAAAGATTTTCTTCTTTGATTCCTTAAGGGTTGATGAGAAGGTTAATGGGTTCAACATATAAATAGAAAGGATGATCCTTGATGAAGGCCTTAGAGATATAATTATGGACAAGTTGCAAATTCACAAGGCCACAAAGAGGAGGATGTTTTCTTCACTGGTATGCAACCCAAGGAGAATGACTCAGCAGCAAAAGTTAAAAACAAATGTGTGTAATAAGTTTAAAATATTAATTTTAATTAAGTCACAAAAAAGTCCTAAATGTTGTCCTTGCAGATTTGTGGTGAGAAGATTATGGTGCAAAAAACACCTAATCTCCAAACTCTTGCCATCCGCATTTTGTCCCAACACTATGGTGCTTCTAGATGTGAGTGCAATTGGAGCACATTTGAGACTGTTTACACAAAGAAGCACAAGAAGTCGACTCAAAAGCACGTAAATGACCACCTTTTTGTACAGTAAAACCTATGTCTACATAACAAAAAGTTAGGCCAAAAGACACACAAAGCAATTGACTACATGACATCAATCCATATCCAAATTGGATTGCTAAGGATGTAGACTCATATTTTCCACAGATAAGGTCATTGATTTTAAGAGGGAAGCAATGGTACAGGCAACAAATGCAACAGCACAAGTGGAGGTAGAAGGAAAAGAATTAGTAGTCACTTCATTGAATGCTCACAATATGCTTAGGGATGATATTATTCCTCAACAGGTATCACTACCATCCAATTCAAGAGTAACCACGCAGCCACTCAGAATCTTTCGTCAGAGATTACATTTGCAAAATACTAAAATGAATTTGTAATTTATAATAATATGACACAATGTGCATTGAACTTGTTTATAATCTACTTATTATTTCTCAAATTTTAGTTTTACACATGTTTCTTAAGATTAGTTTAAAAATTCGTGCCTTTTAATGTTTGGAAATTTTGCCAAATTTTTATCAATTTGCAAGTATGAGACAAATTTTAAGCCTTTCAAGTATTTGTTGAGTTGGAGTTTTTAAACTATGGGAAAAAAACACTCTCCAAAACTCTTTGACTACTAATTCAAGGATTTATTTCAGGCTGACTTCTCTAAACCATTGCCTAAGCCTGTCACTATCAAACCCTCTATTGGTGTTTGGGGGTAGACTTTGACTTCTTATCATTTTAGATGATTTGTGTGCCATAACCATCAGAATCTTAAAAGAGAATGCCCACAAAGAAAGAAAAATATTTCTAGAGTGAATGCCCAAGCAAAGTTTTAGGAATAAGGAAGAATTTGTGTTCCTTAAAAAGAAAGTAAAACAAAGGCAGGTATAGCATCAAAAACAGCCCAGGTGGAAACCCCATTGACCTCTAAAATTAAAAATAGGAACAAGTAACAACTTTGAAGCCCTAGAAGATGGACTTGAGGAGAATTAGAGTAATGCAAAGGAGCCAAGAAAAAAATTCATTATAGATTCTCCCACTGAAACTGAAGATTTACTGGATGGAGGTCATTGGCATCTAACTGCAAAAGAGGACAAATTTCAGTGAATATTATGTAGATTCAGAGGCAGAAAAGGACTGACGAGAGGAAAAAGAATAAGGATTCATGTGTAGATTTAGAGGAAAAAAGCTAGGATGAAAAAGAAGATATGAAGGAATATATCCAATACTAGTATTCTTTAAAGTCTGAGAATCCTCTATCTCTACTACTATAGTCACAAGACACAGTTGGCATGTCCACTCCAATGCCTTAAGAGTATCTATCACATATGTATTAACCATAGCATCTTCTGTAATTGTCTAGGCCAAGTGAGGCAATCTAGCCTTGCCTGTAAAAATAATTCTCACTTTCACTAGAATGCTCACCAACATCACCTGTTACCAAAATCAATGTTAAAAACAAAGGAGAATGAGAAACTAAGGACAGAGAAGAGGACTGTCATTGCTGCATCTTGTCCTCATTGAACACAACATCTTGCCTGCTAATGACTTGACCTATGGATTATACATAATTACATATAAGCCCACAGCCCCCTTATCTTACCCATCATATTTAAATTTATAAGTGGTCTGCTAGAGCTTCTCCCTTTTATCATTAAGAACATCAGTGAATAAATCACAACCAAATATTTTAAATTGACTGACAGTATCTTCTCGAGGTGACATCACTGAGTACACTGGTAAGACCTTTCAAGAAAAATATGCAATAATATTCAGAACTCAGATCAGAATTTAAAAAATCTTTGTACTATGAATCGCAATATCTAGCCATTTCCACAAGTCTTATTCTTCTTTTCAACAACCCATTTGGAATGTGTAGGTGATGGTATATTGTCTACTAATGCCATTTGTTTGTAAAGATTATACACATGCCTTTCACATAATCCTTCCCATATCCAATCTAAAGCATTTTTATCAATTTTCCACCCTCATTCTCAATGAGGACCTTAAATTGTTTGAAATAATCAAACAATTCATCCTTATGTCATATTGCATAGGCCCATGTACACATACTAATCTCATCATGAAATTCAATATATGCCTTGCACCATTGACAGATGATTTGTACAATCATCACATGAGCTCATTCTACGAAAATGGAAGTGGATACTTAGCTCTTTATGCCTTGCCCTTATTAAATCCATTCATGTGGTGTTATCCATACACACATGCTTCACAAATGCCTAGTTATCAAAAAGAGCAAGAATAAAGACCATATCCGAGTCTACAGCCAAATTAAGCCTTTGACAATTGAGGAGATCCAACCTCTTATGGCATAATCTATGTGTAGACGCTAAAATAATTCCTCTAAATATCATTAATTATTCACATTATCATCCACATTATTAGTTATTCATTAATCATCATTAAGTATCAATGTATCGTTCATTATCCATTAATTATTAATTATCACACCATTATTATCATTAATTATTCACACTATTATCCCACTATAAATTATTGTCATTATACATTATTAATCATTTAATTAAATAATTATTTATTTAATTAATATGAGCTACTTATCCATTTAAATAAATTAATAAATCCATTATTATCCCTTCACAAGTTAACTCATTCATCAAATTAGAAACTTCCTCATCTACTTATCCATTTAATGAATTTATAAATTCATTATTATCCTCTCATGAGTTTGATAGAGCAATTTTCCTCAATGATTTCAGTTAACTCATCCACCTTTTCAAGTTAACTCTTGATCTTTGATCAAATCTCCACCATCCATTTGATCTTTTGAAAATCTATAAATTCCTCCTTTCATTCATCATTTTCTCCATGAACCGTATGCAAAATAATTAACATTTTTATAATTAACATTTTTATCCTTCAAAATTTGTTAGTGTTATGCTGTTGAGTTAAGCATCTGCATATTGTAAAAAATTTAAGCAAATCCTTTTGTTTGCTCAATCTGAAGTTTGCAATTGAATTTGGAATTAAAAGTTAAATCTGTGTTTTATTTCTTAGTTTATGTTTCAAATTTGTATTGCTTACATTTTGGTGAACCCATGAACATACAATTATTCTTCATCTAATATTGGTGCTTGTGAGTTTTTGGTGGTCTAATCTTCCAGGTTCTTTCCCCTTTTGAGGTGGTCTGGGTGGTCAATTATTTTCTGGGAGCCTCCTGGTGTGAAAAGGACATTATAATTGTGTTTGAGGAGGCCAAGAGACAAATTTTGACATATAATTTCCTATACTTAAGTTGCAAGAAAAAAATTATGTTTTTGAGAGGCTTCAAAAACCCTCAACTATATGAAATCCGTACAACCATATGGTTCATATCATATGCACAAATTTGTGTTTTTGTGCAAGTTCAAGCAACTTTGGGGTTTTTAATATACACTATTTTTTACATATCCATGAGTTTTTAAGCATATGTACGTGTTTTTAGTGTATACACAAACGATTTTAAATATATACACAATCAATTTTAGTATACATGCAATTCATAAGCATATACACAGCAATTTATAGGATATACATGCAGTCTGCATGTATGTACACAATCGGCCCTAAAATATACACATGCATATACACAATCGCCCTTGCAATATACACACATACACAGTTAACCCTACAGTATACACAATCCACAGCTTAGTCCACTTAATATATAGACAAATATGTAGGGATATACCCACAAATCGATGTCATATACACACAATTCTATGTCATATACACAATGAAAAATAAACCACTAGTCAATACACATAGTCGTAAGTCAAACCACTAGTCAATATACAAAATATCCACAAGTCGATACACAATCCCACGCAGGTGGATACACAAACTATGAGGGCTAAAGTTTTTCTCTCTCTTTTTTTTTTTTGCAAAATCTTAGCCCCTACACATATGACTGACCAAGAGCTCCACTCCCCTTGCAACACCTAGTCCCATCGGCTCCTAAGCCCCTAATCACAAGGGGCTCAACATTGGCGCCCAACCCTTTTAAAGCACAGTGCTGAAACCCTGGTTGTCAATACAACCAGAAGCCAAACTAAAAGGCACTAAATACTTACCCCTTTACCCTTTAAGATTTCTAAGGAAGCACACTTCACTTAAATGAGTGTCGTGTCCCCAATTTAATTTGGGGATTCAATTTGTGCAATGGTGGGAAAAATGTTTTTAAACACTAAATTTTGTTATTTTCATTAAATATAACAATAATATTTAAATAAATAAAATAATAATAATAAATTTGAATATTAATTCTGGGCGGCTACATAAATAAATTAAAAAAATGTAATTATTAATTACTAGGAGCCGATCTTCTTTTGGGTCACATGTTGAAGGCCTACTTAGAGGTCTGTTGGGCACTTCAGAAGGAATGCATGGGAGAAGACTGGATTTCGTTGGCTTGCAGAGACAAAACCCTTTGAACAACAGCCTGAGGTCAGGACGAAACCCCTGCCTCATTTTCCAACCCTTTTCCATCTTTTTATGACTGCAAAATTCTGTATTTTCTGATTTCTGTCCGCCATTGCTATCAAGCTGAGTGAAGGGGCTTTCCACGATATTGAACTAGCATCCCAAGATACTGCAAGAGTTCCTAGGGCAAGTTTCTAGGGGTGTCACAACTCAGATCTAGGGTCGACAAGGGGAAGAGTGGACATAACAAGCTTGCTTCAGACCTGCAACCACTCTATCATTTGACTATCAATCATGGCTACCTTTATCCGGGCGAGTTTCGTCATCAGATTTATGATTAGGGCCCCTGCACGCAGCTGGACAGAGATCAGCATTTCGATCGCTAGTGTTTGAGGGTTTCACGTCTCAAGCCCTAGGGGAGCGATTGGGAGCAAAGCGCCACTCATTGCATAGGGTTTTGGAGATCCTGATGGCAGCAATTCCAAGAACATGACTCAACCATCTCCTTCCTAGATCTAGGGCAGTCCTGATGCATAATTCTGGAAGGCACCCTCAACAAGATCAGCCCTAACAATCTGCAATTTGGTCTACAACAGGTGTATCGGGGTATCAGGCCCTAACTACCAGCATTTGTCATTTCATTTTTTTTTCAAGATACTGCTGCCTAACAGGCTATAAGGTCTATCTATGTTCTTCTTGAGAAAAAACCTTCCTTATTACTGAAACTCATTCATATTTGTTCAATTTCATGATCTGAAAATAGTTCAGTTAGGCTGTGAGATGGTTTACATCATTTAAGCAATGCTGAGGACATTGTTGGTAGAGATTTGTATCCATTTCTATATTGCCTGCTGAAGGTCACTGCATTAGGTTTAATTGTCTTTCCTTTAAATATCACTAAACACCAAACCCTAGATCGCTACATTGGTATCAGAGCCTAGTTTCCTGCCAACCTATGTTTTTAATGAAAATTCATGAGCTTGAGTGACAGAGAATTAAGGTATCAACAAAGGGTGAAGAAGAAAGCGACAGCCATAGGTGACAAAGATGAAGACAACTCTCAAAAATTCATCAGGTAAAGCAAAGAGTTTAAGACTGATATGAGGGACACTATGGCGGAGATGGTCCAACTTCTAAGGGACCTAAATCAGTAACTGAGTGCTAGTAGGCGTGTTCAAAATAGTACCGACTGGAGCGGTTTTGGTGGTGACAGGGTTTCAGGTAAATCGAGCCCAAGAATATTTAGAGCCAGATTCCTAGAAAGGGAAGCACCCAAAGAAGAAGAGCAACCTACTCAAGGAGATGAAATGACAAGACTTCATGATGAATACAATACCCTAAGCGCTGGCATACAACAAGACATGTCTTTCACGAAGTACTATGAGATGAAGGCAAGGAATGGGCATAGGAGGAGAAGGTGCAAAGAGCAGGACCCAAAAGAATCGTTCTTGAAAGAGGGAGAACCGAGGATGATGGAGCCCGAAATAGACAAGGGTACAACAAAGACAAAATTACAAGAGGATGTCAGGAAAGAAGTAATGGTGGATCAGGAAGAAAAAAATGTTCAAAGTTACCAGACATATGCAGCAAGAACAAGAGGACCCCAATCAACAAGTTGAAGGTGAAGATTCCTGCTTAATCTCTAATGATTGTGTGTACCAGCAAAAGACTGATAAGGTGAACGTGGGAAAAACTCCATTTGTTGGGTATGAAGAGTTCAAGTTGAAGGAGGATGTGATATCTTTCGAGCTTCCAAATGATGAGCCATTAATTGATTTACAGAGCAGCATTGTGGATGGGTATACATTTGTGAAGAACATTTTGGTTAACCCTAATTCAAGGTTTTTGAGTTACAAGAATGGAGTTGTGTTGATGCGTGTTTTATGACACAACAAACATTCTAGAATAAAGTGTCAAAGACGTTCTATCCCCTCTTGAAAAACTACCTTGTATGCTAAGACTGAAAGAAAGATCATACGGCAATTCCAATGTTTCAATTAAGTGTGGATAAGCTCTATGGTTGATGTGATTTGCCGGGGGCACAATAGGGATTTACTTTTGGTAGGTTACTCAGAAAAGCAAAGACACGAATGCAATATCATTTTGGAATTTTCTGACTTTTTTTAAAAAAGTGAAAAAAGAGTAAGGGTTTAGGAGTCCTATGATATTCCTATGAAATCAAGAGACGGCGAAGATTGAGTGAAACTAAATAAACAATACTTTGTTTCGCCACGCTAAACGACAACTACACAAAGCAAGTGCAATCTTCTGGGATTTGTGCTTAAAATTTCTTTACCAGGAACAATACCATCAATGGAACAACATTATTCGAAGTAAAATGTTGAAGCATCCACAATAAAGCTCGGTCTAACTGTACACATTGAATGAAAAGCATCCACTCAAAGAAAGTATGAGCTAAGTTTCACTAATCTTTGCTATCAATCTATCATTCCCCTAACATACATTCAAAAGAAATTCTTATTCAATGAGGAAGAGAAGTATGTAACCATGCAACCATTCAACAATAAAAGAATTCAAAGCATCTCATGCATCATGAACTTCATTATCAAAATAGTCTTTTGCAACAATTTCATAAACTCCTCTCTTATTATCTAAGCTCTATTTCTTTTTATGTCTTCTCCTTTTATTCTTCTATATCCTCTATCTATTCTATGTATTCTATATCAAATGAGAGAATAAGAGTGGGTTTATATAGAGTTCTCGGAGTACAATGAACAGTCAAGATTAATCTGGAATCAATGGCAGAGATTTAAAATAAACAACCCTAATTAGGGTTTCCTAAAACACAATCAGTAATCAATGAGATAACAAGCAGTGAATTGAAGTGACAAGCTATTCTTGAGGAGGCACATCCTTATCCTCTTTGGTCGCAGTATACTGGATGAATTTAGAAACTATCATGTCAACCTTCTCAATCGTGACAGGTGATAGTGCATTGACCCTAAATTCTAGCAAATATAGATCATTCGAGCATTCAACAAAAGTGTCTTCCCATTCTGATTCCTGTTGCTGGAAATTGCGAAAGATGAACAGGAAGTCAGCTGCCTTAGTCAAATTTTGCTTGCAGACAAGCCCAATACTGAAGAAGATTTCCTGAACTTTGTGCTTCAAGTTTTCAAACTGCAAGTTGTTTGCTCATACAATGTCCTTTTCCAGCGCATCTATAGCTACAGCTAGAATCTTCTCCCAAACTTCTTTTGTCCTTTCCTCAATTCAGATGGTATCTGCCTTTATCTTTTCTATGATCTCACTTCATATGATCAATGTCATGTACCAACTGCTGAAATCATAAGCTGCACCTGGTGTAATTACTTTTCTGTTGACCAGCTCTTGCTTCGACACTCCTTTAAGCACTTTGAGACATGGAATGATTTTGTCTCGAACATCCTGACCATTATCCCATGCTTCTGCCAATGTTGCAATCCTTAAGAGCAAAGAAGAAGTCTGCCCATAAGCCAATGCTAGTCTTTCTGCAAATACGGCCACCTCTTGTCTGTTGCTGATTAGCCATTCTTTAGTCTCTCTGGCTATATTCTTCTCCTCTTCGAAAATCTCTTGAGAAGTATCCATCAGTGGAGGGGCTGCTGAGGTAGTCTGATCGAGAGGCTTAGTTAGGTGTTGAATATACTCCTTGAGTCGTTCAACCTCTCGTTTATACTCTTTTTTCTTTACTATCTCCTTCTCTAACCTTGCTTTGATAGTGGCAACAAAATTATCCAACTCTTCCATCTCCTGCCCTTTTGTGGTAGGGCCTAAATCGACAGTAGTAATGGCATACTCCTGGGGAGTAATCTCTTCCCTTGGCTTGTCAACTATCGGTACAGCAACTTGGACTATACAATGCCCAGCTTCATCTCTCTGAATGGTGGAGAAGGTCTTGGCAGGCTTTTTTGCACTGACTACTTCCAATCTGGCCAGGAAATCGACCATGTCATCTTCTTCTTCTGGAATTTTTTTAGGCTCCTTTATCTTCAATCTCTCTTTCAGCCAATCAGGAA
The DNA here is from genome assembly GCA_007258455.2 of Sequoia sempervirens. Classification (NCBI taxonomy): domain Eukaryota; kingdom Viridiplantae; phylum Streptophyta; class Pinopsida; order Cupressales; family Cupressaceae; genus Sequoia; species Sequoia sempervirens. Next base: position 426,768,821 of record VDFB02047230.1, read on the forward strand.
TAGTTGGATGCACGGTATCTTCTTCTTCTTCTTGAATGTCATGCACGACCGGGATTTCTTGGATTCCTCTCAAGGCTGAAATCATCCCTTCTTCAAACTCGTCATCCAAAATGCCAACTTCATTGTCTGATTCCAAAACCTCGGTGTCTGTGGGTGATGGAGGCTCGTCATCTTCGGGCTGAACAGGGATAGGAGAGGGAATCTGTATATCTCCAAGAGATTCATCAATATCTAAGATTTCATTCACATTCGCAGAGATGGCAGAACGAAGAGGCTCCAATCTCTGCTGCTTCTTAGCAGGTCCCTCATTTGCAATTTCTTTTCCCTTCGCTTCTTTCCTTTTCTTAGGATTTGAGCTTTCAATCGGCTCATCTCCTTGACTTGCTCCAGCATTAGAAGAGTAAGATTTTGATTCACCCATCAGAGAGTATGTCAAAGGCATTCCCTTCTTTCGCAGGTCTTTGATCTGTTGGTCTGCCCACCATTGTGAATACTTGGTGACAGGCCTCATAAAGGTGTCCAAGTCAGAGATTTCCGGTTCTGACCAGCGCATGGGAGGAAGAGGTTGATTTCCATCAAAACTTGGTTGTGTAAATTCGCCATCATCTTCAAGTTGGTCTGGCACGCGGAAGAGTTCTATCATTCTAATCAAGCTGACAGGCACTCTGGACCGCAATCTTTTCCTAACATCAAATTCATCTGCAGCATTGGCCCAATAATCTTCTAAGTCCACTTGGTGTTTATATTTTCTTCCGTTCACAATTTCGATGTGGTGGTGAGGATCAAAATTGGCTCGAGATCTGTATGATGTGAACGGATACCATTGCATTTCTAGTCTAGCACCTTTAGTTGCCTGTGCAGATGAACAGTATTCTTCCATGTTCCCGATAAAGAATGGGAATGTGACAGCTGCTTTCTACTTCGGCCTTTGGATATTTTGAAAAGTCTCCAATTGCCTAAGAACCTCCAATAGAATCATCGTGTGGGTGGGGTAGACAGGAAGCTTGTACGGATTCCCAGTGAATCCCTAGATTCGGACATAAGTGAATTTAGGAAACTGGATATACCAGGATCTATATTTACTGATAAGGCTCTTTGCTTCATGTGTCAGCCTCTGATGGGTTCCCCCTTGTAGCATCCTTGTGATGAACATCAAGAATGCATCGTGCGCTCTTCTGAAATGGGACTTGGCAGATAGCTGCAATTGCGGATAACATTCATACACTTTGTATTGATTTTCTCCATTTCCAACAATACCTTTGCATATCAATCCAGGATATTTATAAGCTCTGGCCAATAGATAAATGACGTAAGAACCCATATGGAATGACTTAGTTCTTTCAAGGTTGATAAATTGCTCATGGATGTTATCACTGATCATTCTTGACCAGTTAAACATTCTAACTCCGGAGGTGATTTCCTCGATAAAGAAGTACATCCACATTTCAAAATAGGCGCCTTGAGGATTGCCCATTATTTTGTTCAAAAGCAAAACGATATCACCGTAGTCCTCCTTAAAATCTGTCCTGCGCAACCTCTTAGGCATTTTCTTAGCGGAAGCTCTTGGCTTTTCCAACCATGTTTTGTTGATATGAGTCGCACATTGATCTGCCCTATCATCAAAGATCCTTTTGGCTTCTGCTTTTGTTTTATATAAAGCTCGAACATGGTCAGGTATGCCAAATGCCTCTTGGATAGCTAGTTCTCCAAGGTGCGACAAAAATTTTCCATCAGGAGCTATAATCTATCTTTCCTGCAGATTGTAATGTCTTGCACATTTGACTATCAAGTCGACACACTGAGTTGCTGGAGGAAATCCGGTAGCTTGGACAATTCAATTGTGCATCATTCGGCGGGCAATCGCTGTGGGCATAAGTCCATTTAATCCATACATCCTATTATTGAATTCTTCAAAGTCCACATTTTTGAGGTCTGTATCCACAATGTTCTTCCACTTGGAAGTGATTTTTGTCTCCTATTGGGCTCCCTTGCTGGCGAATTTCATTGGTGCTTTCTTTGACGATCCTTCGAGAGTGGTCATCAACCTACGAGAGAGAAAATACAATAAACATTAAATTATTTCTTTAAAATTTTCTTGTGAAAATTCTAATTCGATGAAAAAAGCAAGCTAAGTAATAACACTTAGTGAAATTTTTGAGGATAAAATGAAGACAAAGGTAAAAATAATTTATCAAACTTCGGGATTACACTCTGTGGCTGGCAATGTAAACTTCGAAAATCTGGTCTTTATTGCCAAAAAAGCGAGCAATCCTCTTGAAAATGTCGACCTTCAGCCTAGAATTCCACCTCTTTCTTCATTTCTCTCTCCTCGAAATCAATTATTCAACCCTCAAAAAAAAATTCTATCTTTTAAAAATCTCTCTCTCAAGAAATTTCTAACTCTCAAAAAATTCTAACTCTTGAAAAAATTACTAACTCTTGAAATGGAGAGAGAGCTAAAACACTTCTCAAAACGAAATTGTGAGTTGATAATGACTTGAGAATGCTTTATAAAGTTGAAAAATTCAATCCATTTAGCAATTCTCTCAAGTCCATCGAATGTAAACTCTTGTTCATTGAGGAAAGTTTCTAAATTTTTAGCTCTTCATCAAAATTTTGAAGTTTATCCAGAGTTCGATTTTTCTCTAAGTGTTTTAAGATAATTAAAGGTTTTTCATTTGATTTTTTCGATTTTATCAACCTTTAATTCCTTTATTTTTAGATTTACCCATGCTTTATTCTAATTTGGCAATTTTCCATGGGTTTTTATTTCTTTCTCCATTATGGCGGATTTTCTCATGTCTTGGCCATTTCATCATTTCCCTCTAGATGTTCCATGCCTTAGACAAAATTCGCTAGGAAAACTTTCATTTTTCCTTCACCATGTTCTCTACAAGTCAGACTTCACCATTTAATTTCCACTTTGTCTATCACCCCATGGCGGACTTAAAGTATTTCCTTCCATTAACTTGAGCAAGGCGAACTTTCATGTGTTTATTCCCCTCTCATCTTATACTTAGTCAAAAATCCAACCTTTTCAAGCTTGGGCGGACTTTCAAGGAGGTTTCCCAAGTGTTTTATACTTAGCCAAAAATTTCCAACTTTTCCTCCTGCTAGGCTGGGCGGACTTTACACATTTCTTTCCACTCCAAGGGCGGACTTGCTTGTTAGTTTTCCACATTCTATTTCCCTTTTCAAGCGGACTTTCCAACTTCTTATCCAAGTGCCAAGGCGGACTTTCAAGTAACTTCTCCATATGCTAGGCGGACTTCAAGAAAATCTTTCCATGGTCTTTTTCCAAGTGAGGGCGGACTTTCCTTCTAACTTTCCACTTGCCCATACTTAGCCAAAAATTCCAATTTTTCTCCCTAGGCGGACTTTGAAGAAAATTTTCCAAGTGTTAGTGATGGGCGGACTTTGGAAAGGTCTTGCCATGTGCAAGGGCGGACTTTCCAACACTCTTGCCATTCTTCTCAAAGGCGGACTTTGAAGAGGCTTTGCCATATGCAGGTCGGACTTTCCTGTGGCTTTGCCATATGCATCTTGAACATAGGCGAACTTTCTTAAACCTTCTGCCATTTATCCTTCAACTGCTGGGCGAATTTCTTCAGAATTTCATTATCTCAGTCCATAATCTTAAGCTTTTCATCTGATTTTCAAGCTTTTCGCCAGATTTTTGGGTGATTTTCTCAGATTTTGCATTGCTTTTCATGCTTTTTTGCTTGCTTTTGTCTGATTTTTTCCAGATTTTGATCTAAAAGACCTGCTTTTTTATTGATTTTCTGATTTTTTTAAAGGCCTTTTGCATGCTTTTTACTTGCTTTTTTAGATTTTTGGATGATTTTTGCATGCTTTTCAGTCTAAAGATAACCCTTGTTATAGTAGCAAACTATGGTTGCAAAGAGACAAAGAACTTTTGGATTTAGTAAACATTACGAATTTGTGTATATGCAATGTCAGCATAAGTTAGATTGAATAAGGAAGTAACCACGAAAGTTGGAGAACTCTTGACAATAAGCTAATTCTTATGTAAAGATAGGAGCTTGCAAGGAAAAAGAAGTTAGTACCTTAGAGATAAAAGAAAAGACCAGAATGATCCGAATTAAAGTAATCAACAAAGTGGACAAGATTCCACCAACCAAAATCAATTAGATTTTTGGAGTTTTGATTAAGAAGTGAAAAAGAGACCAAACAACTTTGGTATCTTAAGAAGTTAAAAGTGAGGAAGATTCCAAGCATTGGAATTAAGTCACTTGAAAAGTAACTGAGGAATAAACTGAGGTGTGAAGTCAGGATGGTTTTTACCAGAGGTTAAAACATAGATTGGTTAGAGAATAAGCTGAACTCACCTTCATGTTTGTAAAAATCAACTTTTTAGAATGTTCCGAACGGAAAGGGAATACAATGTGGCACTATGTGTCAAAACAAAAGAAGTTACAAAGGAAACAATGTTTTAAGTAGAAAAGAAGTTCAACCAACAAAGTTTTGTGAATATGGAGTATCCTCCATTAAAAGGATGTTAAAAAGAGAATGGAATTAATGGAGTGTCTCGTAACTTGTAAGTTGTTGATTATTCATTAGATCTTCCGTTGGATGACCCAAGTTATTGAAATCTATGGGATAGAAAACAATGACAAATCTAACTTTGGAAAAAGTATATCTGAAATATGCCTTGAGACAAGGTAGAGACAATGGAAAATCAACAACAAGGAACGACAAATCCTTACAAAGAAGCAAGAGTTTGCTAGGAGTTCAACTTTGAGTAGATCAAAGGTTGTGGAAACTCTAAGGGGGGAAGGAAAAGAGTGGGTTGACTCGAATTAAGGACAGTAGAGATCCAAGATATGGATGTCCTAAGATAAATGAAATTTATCTCCGCAAAACTTATAACCATCATTATATGGGAATTAAAAATGGCGAGAGATCGTAAAATAGGTTTTCAACTAGTCAAAGAGTAGACTATTATTCGATGTAAAAGAACCTATGTACCCAAAATTCTGAAAAATTTGGAATGGAATGAGTAAACTAACGTCAGAGTTAGGACATCGAAACAACAACAGGAATTGTTGGATGAGAAACTACTATAAACTTGGAAAGATAGAGTGCGAAGTTACACGGAATGTGGCAAGGTAATGACTAGTATACCAGGAAATGAAGACCGGATGTCATCATCGGTAAGTCATGTATACTCTCTTAAGATTCCAGAGGAAAAATGGTAGAACAAGAGACAAAATAATCTGTCTATGTTAGTGTAACTGACATAATGTTAAAGTAGACAAACTCATCGATGAAACCAACGTTTTTGGAAAACTTGACTTATAGGATATTTGGTCCTAAATAATATATTGTGGAAAGTAGAGGCTTAGTAATTTTGAGAGGTTATCTCAGTTTAGCAATAATGATAAGGTTGTGTAAACCCTGATCAAACTACGAAACATTCAACGGATCGAATGTGCAGTATATTATCATGTATAGTCAAAATAAGCAAAGATAGTAGAATAAGTCTTGAATGATTTATAAACTTCTAATATTGAAGTTTGGACCATTATATGAAATAAAGGTTAAAAACTCAATTAACTGAAAAAAAAGGCATAGAATTGAGCGAATCATAGACTTGATAAAATGGCAAAATGGAGTAATAGATTGAAGTTATCAACGAAACTTTGTGGTACAAAGCTCAAGAATGAAGCAGTATCAGCATTTGACAGATGTCCAGGAGTAAAATTGTGCTTCCGATGGACAAATAATCAAGTACAAGTATTATGTGGTAAGGATAATGAATGTGTAAGTGGCAGGAGGACTCGGTTTATGAGTTGTCTAATAGTGTAAATACCAAAAGAGAAGGATTGGACCCACAATGTAGTGTACAATGCATCAACTTTCCTTTTCTGTTTACATTATACTAAGGATAAATTCATGGACCAATGATTTCCAATCACTGTGTGTTTGGTGTAGTGTATAGTTACTATTATAACTCGAATATGTATATGTGCTAAAACTCTTTGGGAGAGTAAGTATGTGTGAGACATACGAGATTTCCCTATGCGATAGTGTGAACACTCGAAGCAAGTTCCAGGAAGAACAAGATTGCTACATAGGTTGAATGCTTTATAAATCTTACGTATTTTGTGAATTGTAAGTAACACTTTATTTGACTTTAACTATATGTTAAAAAGCTATACCTCATCGAGGACGATGATTCACAAGCGGGGAAGTATGTTACATCCCAAATTGTGACGTTACAATTTACCATCACTAGATAGAGTAAATATGAATTCTAGAGGTGAATTAATGATGCTTGTACCTTGTTTTCAATATGAATGATGTTTCATTTGATGTTATTCTTGGTGAAATACTGCATAAAGGAGAATAGAAGGTTATTGATTTATGAAGAATCTAATTTTTGAAAGGTTTCATGTATTCTGCTTCGTTTTTGAGCATATGACTCCCGTTGTTGTGTCACGGTGTGCAGGAAAGAGGACCAATCCTCCAGGCAGAGGAGAGATATCACTCGGGGAAGAACTTGGTCGGGTAAGCAGTAACGAGTACCAAATGAGCATACACACACGTCAGTATAGGTTCAGAGAAACCAAGTCAGTTATGTTGGTCTAGATAAGTCATCCTTAGGCTTGGAGTTAAGTTTACTACTTTATGCTTTGAAAAGTGATGATTACTCGTTCGTCTGACTTACTGTGCTTTGACCATGATATGGAAAACGTGAATGGATATATGTTAATAGGTCAAGTAAGTATGTATATACATGTCAATACATACGTATGTTTGGCAGATGGATATGCCCATACGTACGTGTCAACATGGTATACATACATTTACGTATACACTATGTATTGTGATATACATAAATATACATACCCACGTTATCAATTCCCTGTGAATAGTGATATTAATTATATTATTTAATATTGCCTAGGAATTTACATATACAAATACTAACACGTATAAGTGTAAATATTCTGATATGTAAATAAAATATATATATATATATTTAATAATATATAAATATAAATATTTGTATTGTAGTTTTACTTGGAAATATATATATGTATACTCGTAAATATATTTAAATCAGTGTTGCCGGGAGACGCGTCTCCCCCCCTCTGAGACGCGTCTCGGAGACGGAGACGCGTCTCGGAGACCGAACCCGCACCCGGAGACCTCATTTCCAGCTCGGAGACTTTCAAAACGTCTCCCGCCGTCTCCCACGTCTCCAAACCCTAAAACTCGCGTCTCCCGTCAGTCTCCTGCGTCTCCCGTCAAAAATCGGGCGTCTAAAAGCAAAGTTCATTATTTTTAAAAAAATTTATGCAAAAACGAGTTCGACGGCACTGGCAGGTGACTGAGAAAGGGCGCGACGAGCCGAGGACAAATACCAGGTTCCATTTGCGTTTTTTTTATTTTATAAATTAACAGTTAAAACTTAATACGTTGCTATTTGCTAACAGTCCGATGATTGATTGAAGATACGGGTCTATCTCCACAAGGGCATTGCCCCTGTTAAAATCGCGGAATACTCTTAGGTATTCCGCGATTTTAACAGGGGCAATGCCCTTGTGGAGACCCGTATACAACCTGCACCATTAATTTATTAAATTTAAAATTATTAAATTCATCAAATGGTATGTATTGTAAATTTAAGATTGAGATTAAATTTAAGAGATCCCAGAGAATCGTTGACATCAATAATAAATTAATAATGTTACAAGATTTATTAATGAGAATTCAGAAGTTTGAAATGAATCCACTCTAATATGGAGTGACTAGAGAATCAATTATCAAACATGTTCTTTACAATGGTCTTTCCGGTAATATGAAGGATCAAATGACCCTGTACAGAATCAAGGATGCCATGTTTAGATTTGGCCATCTTTTCCTTATGATCTGCCAACAATGTGGAATCATTAGGCTCTGCAACTGATTTCTCAATAAAGTTTCATAGATCCTACTCCTCCAACAAAATTTGTACCTGACATTTCATGGGACAAAGTTAGAGGGACCTTCCAATTTGTCTTCATATCTGAGACTGAAAGTAGTCATACTGCTGCTTTGGAATATCCTGCTAAACAAACAGATCAACAATCTAACAAAAAAAGTAAAAACTTTAGTCTTTATCACAGGTCCACTGTACTTTGGTCAAGCACAGATCATGGGCATATTGCTCCTGAAACCTAATGACAGCTCCCTCTCACAGGTAGCAGCCCTACCATCCCATTCAAGGATTCCTAGAAGGTTGCAGTAAACCACTCTACCACCATGTTAAATTCTCTAAAGATTCTGCACTTGATATTTAATTCCTACAGCAATAAAACTGAAACTGAAACCTATCAAAACAAAACGGTAATAACTTATCAATAATAAAATCCATTGTAGTAGACAACAATAACAAAATAAAAATAAAATTTCTAAACTAATGCAACAAGTCAAACAAAATCAAATAAAAATCCCTTAAGACTTCATAAATTCTCAAACACATACTTTTACAGAGCATGTGTTTAAACTTTAAGATTGTTCAAAATAATTATTTAACATTTTGTCCCACCCGTAATTGTACAAGAGAATTCTATATCATCAACAATGGATGGATTGCCATTGTCACCTTGACAATGAATAACATTTATAATTTTATTTTATTATTTTCATCTACAGCTGAGCAATAAGTTATAGAGTATATACTTTGCCTAATCCTGATTCATTTTGTTTTTTTTTTTTGTAGAATTTGAATCATTAAATCAAGAATGTCGAGTGGGGGAAACAAACAAGGCTTGTATCCGTTGTGGAAGTATGTTGACCGTGTTAAGGGGCAGAAAGGTTCAGGTGGAACAGCCACTATTTCATGCAAATTATGCCCAATGTCATGGCAAGGTACTTACACAAGGGTGAGAGCTCATTTCCTTCACATGCCTGGAAAAGGTGTTGATCCTTGTACAAATGAGAAGGAACGATATGATGCTGTGAGGGATGAAGAAAGGGCTAATGGTAAAGTTCCTAATATGAGCTCTCATGCTTCAACAAACACTGCTGCAAATCAAAATCAGAATGAGAATATCAATAGAGAGACAGAGGTGGATGTGTCTTCAAGAAATGTAGCAGCAGAGAGTTCTCACAAGAGGCCACACATTGGCAGCTCAAACCCCATAGGCAGATTATTTGATGTGCAAGGTCGAGAAGCGGTTGATGCAGCAATTGCACGCTTCTTTTATGCCAATGGAATACCATTTAATGTTGCTCGATCACCTTTCTATACAGAGATGGTCCAAGCAATCAACAATGCACCAGCTGGATATAGACCACCTATGTATGAAAAGCTTCGCACTACTCTAATTGATAAAGAAAAAATTCGATTAGAGCAACAAACTGCACCATTGAAAAGAGTGTGGATTTCAGAAGGATGCAGCATTGTGATGGATGGTTGGACGGATACTAGAAACCGTCCACTACTTAATATCATGGTAACATGTAGCAAAGGGCCTTATTTTTTGAAGGCATTGGATTGTTCGGGGCATGAAAAAAATGCAGAGTATCTTTTTAACCAGCTATGTGATGGCATTGAGGAGGTAGGGGCATCAAATGTAGTCCAAATTGTTACAGATGCTGCCCCTGTTTGTAAAGCAGCAGGTATGTTGGTGCAAAAGAAATACAAACATATTTTTTGGACACCATGTTGTGTGCATTCATTGAATAATGCACTCAAAGATATTGGCAAGTTTGAGTGGGTTTTAGCTCTCATAGAAAAGGGCAGAAAAATTCAAATGTTTATATGCAACCATCACCAAACACAAGCTATTTATCGAAAATTTGCCAAGGTGGAGCTTCTCAAACCAGCTGATACAAGGTTTGCTTCCTATTTTATTCTTCTTCACCGTCTTTTTGAAGTGAAAGGTGCTTTGTGTTCCACGGTTGTTAGTGATGCATGGGCAGCTTGGAGGCAATCTACATCAACTGATGCAGTTGAGGTGAGAGCTATGATCCTTGATGAGAATTTTTGGGCTGAGGTTAAATTTGTTGTGGACTTTATTCAGCCCATATGTGAGGTGATCAAATTTGCTGATTCAGACAAGCCATGTTTGGGGGAAATTTATGAAGAAATAGATTCCATGTGTGAAAGAATTAAGCAAATAACAGATGCAAAAGATCCTTCACTATATCCTTTGATAGAAGGAAAGTTACATGGAAGATGGAACAAACTTAATACACCTCTTCATTGTGCTGCCTATGCCTTAAATCCTAAATGGCATAATATAGAAGAGACCAATAAGAGGGCTCCATATGAGGATAGAGAGGTAATGAAGGGGTTTTGGGCTGCAATAAAAAAAATATATGGCCGAGGTGAGGAAGCATCAGTTATAAGGACTCAATGGAATAAGTTTTCACGTGGACATGGTGACTTTTCTTCCTTGGAAGCTTTGTATGATATGCGAGCAAAGAAAGACCCTATAGAGTGGTGGTGGAACCATGGAGGTGAAACACCTGAATTGCAATCATTTGCAATAAGATTACTCTCACAAGTAGCCAGTTCTTCATCTTGTGAGAGAAATTGGAGTACTTATGGTTTTATTCATTCACTAAAGAGGAACCGATTGGGGTCAAAGAAAGCAGAGAACCTGGTGTACATTCATAGCTCACTTCGCCTTCTCTCTCGTGTAGATCCTACATACAATGAGGGTCCTTCAGCAAAATGGGACCAAATTTCACCTGATGAAGATGTTGCAGCCATAGTGGATGAAGCGGTTGAACCAGATGGCCTTATTGATTTACCCCCAGTTCTACTACCATCAGAGGAACCTGAGTTAGAGAGTGATGAGTATTTGGAGAGCCTCATAACTGAGGACCTTGACATGGATGATATTGATAATTGATGTGATGTAGATGATATGAGATATCAGATAGATTTCTGATTTTTGTTTTTTGTTTGCATATCAGCCAATCGAACTATCAATATTTCTGATTTTCAATATGTAATTGAATATGTAATGTGACAACGACATTTGGATTTGAATTTTGTGTATTTAAAGTTAATGTTTATTCTTAACTTTACAGTTTACTACTGCTATTGTTTTTGAAAGTTCAATGTCATTATATTTTTAGATTTTCTATATATTATTAATTTTTATGTTAAAAAAAAAATGGCGTCTCCAAGTACCCCCGTCTCCTATTTTCAAAAAATGTCGTACCGGTACCCGTACCAGTCTCCCGTACCAGTACCAGTACCAGTCTCGCGGCAACTATGATTTAAATATTAATATTTAAATATACCGACGCATATATATATTTAAGTATATAAATCTACAATAAAAATATATATAAATATATATTTATAAATGTATATATTAAGTTAAATAAATTTATGAATTTTATATTTCCATGGGTAAAATTGTAATCACCTTACATAGTAAAATCTTTATTAATGAGTTTGGAAATATTTGATTTTGATTTAAAATATGAAATTGATACATGGTAATGATAAGCTTTGTATTGAAGTCAAAATTAATATTTTGTTTTTGGAACTATGGGAAACCGAAATATCGAGAGAGTTAAGTATTTGAAATATAAAATATTTCATTGAGTAAAGTCGAAACATTTGAAAAGGTAAAAAAATACGTTTTTAAAAGAGTCATTCCCGTGAAAATGAAAAAGGCGAGAAAAAGGAAATCGCGCGCCTGCTAAAGACGCGTCTAGTTCGCGCGTAGGCTGTGACCTGGTCCAAAGAATAACCGAATGCTAATCTCATGGCTCGGAATGGCGACGTGGGATCATATGAACCTTGACCTTTTCATTTGGAAATGAACTTCCTGGTTTATTGTAACAGTTTAACCTAAAAACTGAAAACGCCTTGAGCTGTCAATCCGCCATGTGAGAGTTGAAGAATTCTTAATTTGCTGGCTTAATAGGAAGTCGATTCATCTCTATTATAATGACTTAGGGTTTAAGAATCCGCCAAGTATCATTTTGACTAATTCTGGGTACTTAGATATCAATCCTCATGCCTCCATTGGTGGAATCCGTTGCATTTCGGGCCTATATATACACGCCCTTCTCTTCATTGTGTACACACTTTTGAGCAATCTGAGTTTAGTATTTTGAGCCGTCCCTGTTCATTCTATAACACACAATTCTGGAATTCGGATTTAATCTCATGACAAGTATTTCTGAGTGTTAATTTGCTGAGAGTGAGAATTATTCTGCTAAGAGAGTTTTTGAGAGCATTTAACAAATTTTGTGAGCAAATTCAGAGTGTTCATCCTTCGTAGAGTGAGCTTTTAATCTGCTAAGAAGTCCTTTGGCTGGAGGCTGTAGGTGTAGCAAGTTCTCACTAGATCAACACCTGTGGAAAAGCTCTTGTCAGGCATGTTAACTCTTTTACTTATTCATGAAGTTGCTATACTTCTTTGGTCTAGAAGAGTTTACAAATAAAAGTCCACTTTCATTGAAACATAATAGGGAATGTAGGTAGTTCTTTATGGTATACTTGAAAAGAATTTCTAAAAGGATTTCCTTAATTATAGAAGTGTTGTTGAACGATTAAACAAGTGGAAAATTTGTGAAATAGGAAGGCTAATGCATGTTCTATACTTTTAACTCTTGCATTAATTAGTAAACGGATTTATTGTTCCATTGAAGAGTAAATTATATTAATTAGTAGACGGATTTACTGATCTATTGAAGAGAAAATTGCATTATTTGTATTGACTCCATATAAGGAGTGTATGTTTGTATATAGCTCTTTAAATACTAGGGAATGAAATGAGGGTATTTAATAAGTTACCGATCACAACTAGTTGAAGATTAACTTAGTCAAGTTATTAAAAGCTCCTAGGATGAGAAAGTCCCGTATAAGGGAGATAGTTGTGAGTACTTGTTAAATTGTACTTGTTAAATTGTTCTCCTTTCTAGTAGATAGCTTGTTGTAGGACGTCTAGGGTACGAACTACCCCGATAGACCAACCTACGCGTAGTGTAAGAAAGCCTTAATGCAAATCGGCCCTGAGTAGTGCATATGATAAATGACCTTCATTCGAAGTACTGAATGATAATACTTTGGCCAAAGTAGTGAAATGTACAACATCCACTTAAGTGTGAAATAAGTTGAGACTACACTGTCAGTTCATTGTGATCCTGAAGTACATACTAGTTCAAGAGATGTCATATGCCCATGACCTAGTTATGTAGGAACACAACACTATGCTCAGTTGGTAATCGTTAAAGGATACCCTACCAATCTCTTCTTCGAAGGGAGGGCCATCTATCTAACGATAGGTGTGCGGGGGACCGCATTATAAGTCCGTGGTTGGCAGAAAAGCGCTCGAGTGATGTTTCTCCTCCTCAGCAAGCGGCCGATGAAACCAAGATTTGAAAGGACGGATTCCTGGACCTTCTTAGTGTTGGGATAAGGTGCCATTAACCTTGTAAATCCCAATATTGTATTTATTCCATTTATTATTTTTAATTTGTAATCACCCATAAGGGATGAATAAGTTTCACCGGCAGTTTATTACAGAGTTACTTTTACTGCTCAAGGAATCTTGGTAAATAGTAAATGAGGTGAGGTGGAGAATATTGGTGCCTATCTTTGGGAAATGTATTTTTGGGCTATTATGACGCATGTCATAAGTTTGTAAGAGCATCTATGACAACTTACAACTGTCATAAAGTGTAAAAGATTCTATGACAACATATGACAGCTATTATTGTCTTGTAAGTTCCTATTCTTGGTTCTAGGTGCCTATATTGGGAAGATGCCTATGACAAGTGTAAGGGAATATGTAAGAAGATGATTTTGGTGTATCCCAAGATAGAAATATTGGATTTTGTCCATCTCCCACGAATTCCTTTGGTGGGTACTCATTTTGTATAAATATGAGATGAGAGAGAGAGAGAGAGTAACAAGAGTAACAGGGTGCTGCAGGATTGAAGACTCAAGAGGAGATTGGAAGTGGATGTATTGTAATCTTGTTTTGAAGATAATACAACTTGGGCCTCTCTTCTTGGTGGAGTTTTTTCCCGCAAGGGTTTCTCCACGTAAACACTATGTTATGAGTTTATTCTTCTGTTCCATTGCTACCTTGTGTTGTGAAATCTTGCATTCTTATGTTGCTGATTTGTGCCTCTTTGTTGCTGCTATCTTATGGTGATGTTATTGCTGTTATAAGTTCATCTAAGGTGGTTTTATCAAGCATGTTAGAGTGGCTGATTTTAGCATCATAAAGAAGTTGAATCTTTTCATGGTATTTCAAGGATTAACAACAGTTATTTACAAATTTGCATACAATTTTCAGATTTCTACATTGTAGTAGTCAAAGCCTTGTATCTCACCAATTGGTATCATATCTTAGTGATTTGGTGATTAACAATTGGATTAGAGATTGTTCGTTTGTTCCAACACTTAGTACTATTTGTTCTAAAGCTCATTGGAGCTATGTTAGTTAAGGTACGTATTCTTGTTTCATGTACTTGTGAAGTTATTATATTGAAATGGAATCTTTGTTGTATATTAATATGGTAACTTGTTCATGTTTTGTCAATAAAGAAAAAGAAAAATTCTATTGCAATGACATGATTAACACGTTTACCTACTTGTAGGATGTAAATTATGAAAATTTTAATTTTACTGAAGGGTCGGGTTGTTACAAAGCTTAAATGCTCTTTCTAATGGCCCCTTGCTTCTCTTCACACCAACAGGATCATCTTCACTTCTACCCAAAAATGGGTGGCTCTCTACTACAATATCATCAAAGTCACCATGTGTTGGAGAAGGAGGAGGCCTCTTTGATCCCCTTCCACTTCCTCTTCCTCTCAGCAAAGGATGGTTTGTGGCATGACCAGCTCTTGCATCTGCTTCCTCTTGCTCTTTAATATATGCTGCTACTTTGCGAGGATGTAACGCTTCACCATTTTCTCCTTTACATACATTGATTCCTTGTCTAGGAATGGCACATAAATGGCATTTCACACGACTGTATGAGCTAATATACTGAACTTTACAATGACTGCATATCCAAACAAATGTTCCTCCCCCTTTAACTTGTTGTATTATTTGTACATATTTCCATAGAGGTGAATTTGCGTCGGTTTTAAAGGTGGGTCCACCAATAGAAGTAGCACTGGCTGCCATTATATTTCCTAAAATAATTCAAAAACTAGTTATTGAATATTGAACAATAAAAGTTAAAAAAATATAATGCAGATTTGGATATCAACATTAAAATTTAAATGGAACATACTTCAATATTTATTACTAAAAATTACAATTAAATTAATAAACATTTAATATGTAATTACTAATTAATATAATTACAATTTAATAATTTATATTTATAATTTTAATTTCAAATTATTGATTATTATTTATTAAAATAAGAAATAGTAACATAAATAAATTTTAACGTTAAATATACAAAATAATAACTAGATTTATATTAAATATTATTTTAAGATTTAAACTTTAAACTTTAAAATTGAATTAAATTAAAATACCAAAATAAATTTAATTATTTATATTATATATATAATAAAATTATAAATGTTAAATGTTAAATAATAAATAATATTATAATAAATATTTGCTAAAACTTAATACTAAATAATTAAAATAAAACTCTGTATTAATATATTTATATTATAATATATATTATAAATTTGTATTTTATAAAAACAATATTATATTATTTATTAGTATTATGATTTTTCTCATATAAATTATAAAACAAAAACAGTATTAAAATTCAAAATAAAAACCCAAAACATTATAAAATATAAACTTCGAATTAAATTAAAGGTTAAAAGCTTGAAAAATACCTGGTAATGGAGGACAAAAACGGCGAAGGAAATCCGCGCACAGGAAAACGAGGAGGAAAATGGCGGAAAATTTCTTTATCAATCGACGCCGACGGCCTTTGCGATTTCCCTGTGTTTTCCTTGAACGGAGTTTGTTTCTCCTTGCACGACCACAGCTATTTCTCCTTGTGTGTGTTTGAATGGCGGACGGACAATCTGAATGGCGGACGGACAGACCTGTATCTTCTTCAAAGACGCAAAACAACCAAGCAAAACAAGCGCCGAAAGCACCAAGCAAAACGAGCGGCGGAAAATAATGAAAATATCTTAGGGTTTTTTTAGCTTTGACGATTCCGAAATCTCGCAAAAAGTTTTGGGAAACTCCGCCCGAATCGGATTTAGAATGCCACGTCACGAAAAAACGGCGGGATTCGAAGTAAAAACATGTAAATTCGTGGTCGCGTTTTTTGGGAAAAAAATCTGTACCCTGACTAAATCCGCAGGGTTTCCAAGCCGAATCCGTTTTGGCACGTACCCGTACCGAGAATCGGCAGGGTAAAGGGCCGATTCCGGTAACTTAGCTCACATCCAATGCAATAGGAATATGCTTCTCCCTCTATTGGAGATTCTCTAATGCTCCCCCTTGCTCTAATATTCCTTTGTGTCTATTCAAGAGAATTTGTATAATCTCCTTGAATTTAACAAATTAGGAACTTGTTTAGCTATCCCATCATTCTTTGTGCATCTCTGACTCTTCCTTCTCTATCCATGGCTACTAAATGATGACCATCCTTTTTGATCTCTTTGTGAGAGTCTTCTCGCCTTCTCTCTCTTCCTCAGGATTTTTGATTCCGATAATTTAATGATTGTCTTCTTGTTCTTTGCTATCTTCTTACATGAGAAATTCTTCATTTGACATCAATAGGATCATTTTCCTTTTTCCAATAATTCTCCCTCTTTCTTGAAATCAATGACAGTGAGATACTTATTCATTTAATGTAAAGTTGAACATAAGCACAACCATCCAAATTTCCACTATCAATTTCTTTTGCTTTTCGTCAACACATGATTGTGTGTTCTAGCAAAAATGTCAAATGCAAATATACGAGCATACTCTTCAAGAAAAGACTCCTTTGGATAATTCTCATCTTCTTTTAGGCTTTTGGAAAACTCTCTCATCAAGTTTACTCTTACAAAACACCTTAACCACTTTCTTCTTCATATCTTCTCACGCTATGATGAAAGGTCCAAGCTTTGTGATCCCCATTCCTACTCTCCCAAATCTTCAATCTTATGGAGACACTTGTAAATGATAGCTTCATGTGCATGAGTTAAAGGTATGCAATCTATCATTATCTAGGATCTTGAACATATCCAATAATTATGTAAATACTAATTCATTTCTTACCCTTGATACCAATCTATTGCACAAGTAGATTCTTCTCTTCAAGTTTTGTGATACTTCATCTTTTGAGTTATCTTCTCCATGGGGCTGAAAGATAATGACATACTTAGTTCCTCCTAAACTCATGCTTCTCCTCAAATTTGTGTATGAAATGTATTTTGCTCAATCATAGATTTATCCTCCTCATCATTTTGCTCTTGTTTCCTTCTCCATACTTTATGAAATGTATTTTGCTCAATCATAGATTTATCCTTCTCTCCTTTTGCTTCTCCATGGTGTTCTTCTTCATGCCCTATCTAGGTGGTTTCACAAAACCACTTTTGCAATATCATGCTATATGTCCATAGTTATTGCACTCGTAGCATACAGCACTATAATCCACTAAAGGAACAAAGGAGTTATAGTTCCTTCTTGAGAATCCATAAGATCTATTTTTGTTCCAACCATAATCATATCTCACATGTGTTCTACAATCTCTTGCTCTATGCCCAAAATGATTACATGAATAGCAATAACCATAAAAGGTACTCTTGAACCTGTATGTATGCACTTGTCTCGAAGGAAAGGACTTCTTGAAATTGACCTTGTTAACTTTAGGAGGAGTCTTTGTCTTTTTGCTACCTTCATTTCTGATAGGGCTTTTGAAAGTATCTTCAAGGCTTTTTGTCTTTGCCTCATTTGTCTTCTTAGGAGTCTCTTTGGAATCTTCTTTGAATGTTTGATTTGCTTTATAGCCAAGTCTTGTTTTATTTGATGGTAACCTTTGCCCATTAATGATGTCATCTAGGATTTCGGTGCTCTTTTCAAACTTGAGCCTTGTGTTTAACATGGTGGTTGTCTTCTCCAATTCTTTCCTCACAAAAACAATTTCACACTATAGTCTTTCACAATTTTCTTCCTTTGCTTTCAATTGGATTTTTACCTCTTCTTGAATTCTTTTCTCTTCTTCAATTAGCATTTTCAAATTGATGATTGTTTGCTTTGCTTCCTTTATTTGATCTTTCAAATCAATGATCACCTTTTCGGATTATTCTTGTACTTTGGCCTTCGATTCACACTCTTCTAGAAATAGCAGCTTGTACTTTGAATTCTTCTTCCTAAGTCTCTCAATCTTGTCTATAGCTCAATAGAGTTCTTCCTCAAAGCTATCTTCATCATCATCTTCATTATCAGATTTAGTCTTCTCTTCCTCATGTGATTGCTTGTTTTCTTTATCATTTTCAAATGCCATAAAAAGCATCTCTTCTCTATAGCTGTCCCAATCACTTTCATTGGATGAGCTATCATCTCTATAAGCATAGAGATTCTTCTTGTAATCAAAGGATTTATTTTTCTTATTGTTTTTATCATATTTGTGACTATATTTGTTTCCTTTCTTTGTATAAGGCTCTTCTTTTTCATCACTAGCACTTTCTTTCAAATATGGGCATTTCTTAATAAAGTGTCCTACTTGTCCACAATTAAAACATTTAAATGCCAATTTTCCCTTGTTCTTTCTTTTTAACTTCCATATAAAAAGAGCTTCCTCCTTGTTTGTTTCCTCCTCGGAACTCTTACTTGACATAGGTTCTTTATTCTTTGATCTTTTTGTGGCTTTGAAGGCTACTTCCCCTTTAGATGTATTGTCTTTTTCGGTCCTCATCTCATAAGCTACGAGGATTCCATGTCACTCATCCATGGTTAATGTATCTAAGTCCACCATCTCTTCTATAGCAGAAATTTTAGCATCAAATCTTAAGGGAAGAGATCTTAAAACTTTTTGTACTACTGTTGATTCTTCTATTTTTTCACCAAAACCTTTTAAAGTATTGACTATCTCATCTACTCGAAGCAAATATGCAGCAATATTTTCTTCATCCATCATCTTTAGACCCTCAAATGCCTATCGATGGGTTTGAAGTTTTGCTTTCTTTACTTTGCTATCTCCTTCATAAATATTTTTTAATTTATCCCATATACCCTTAGCAGATTTGCAATGCATTATTTTCACAAGTTTTGATTTCGTTAATCCACACAAGATTGCATATTGGCTTTAGTGTTGTTTTCACTTGCCTTCTTTCTTTCTAAATCTGTTGGAGGAGTTGATGGAGCTATATATCCATTTACCATTGATTCCCAAATTTCAAATCCAAGAGAATTTAAATAAGTTTCCATCCCTAAGCTCCAAACGGCGTAATTTGTCCCATCAAACAATGGAGCCTTATTAGAAGAGAATCCTTCTTGTTCGCTCATGTGTGCATTACTTGCATTTAGTGCTTCATTATTAACACTCTGCATGTTATTTCCTTTTCCCTTACTTTATTTTCTTCTTGTCATGTGTGCTCTTTTAGATCTACCTTCAAGTGGTTAAACTATCTCCGAAGGAACCTGCTCTAATACCAATTGATGAGCACACGTTTATACTGAGAGAGGGGGGGCAGAGGGGGTGAAACAGTACAATACAACTTTTACCAATTTAAAACTTTATTAAATTTAATACCATAAGCATATCAATTGCACACTAACAATAAAATAAGATGCAACAATTACACAACACAAGTAGAACACATAATTTACGTGGAAACCCTTATGGGAGAAAACCACGGCAAAATATTGCTTATATAAACCTGTCTTACAAACTTCGTAGGCACCAACCTACTAGAGGCACCAACCCCTCATTCATTTGTGAGCACCAAGTCACTAGAGGCACCAACCCCTAATTCAATTTGTGAGCACCAACCAACTAGACAGATACCAATATGTCTTTTAGCAAGCACCAACTTCCAAAGCAAAGTACCACCTTCTATGTTGCTCTTTCAACAAATGATGGAAAATTCGATCTCTTTTATATATCTCTCACATAAATCTCATATTCATAGTCTGCTCTTAGATCTTCTTCACATAAACTTCTTTAAATCTCTATGTATTTTTCTTCACAAATCTGCCATAAATCTTTTTACAAATTTTGTTTAAAACACTTCTCAATTCTGCCTTGAAATCTCTAATTTATTCTCTCCACTATGCTTTATTTCTGCATATGCTCTTCTTATAATTTTCTATTCATTTCCTGGTGTATTTGGTATGCTTGTTTGTTCTACTCACACCTATTTCATCACTTCTCAAATGTCTTTTATATCTTCAATGATCTCATAAATGGAAATGTCTTTTGCCAAGAGAGATAACTCTTACTAAATAACACACCACTTCATACTCATTTATTACCTTTTATATCTTCTTATTCAACACTTTTTACTCCACACACTACTCATATGCCTTATATATCTGCTTGTTTTCAATCCTCTAATCTGCTGTGTATTTATTATATACTCATTTGTTTTTCACTCCACAACTCTCATTCTTCCCTACTTTACAAAATGATTTTATATCTTTCCCAAGAGGGTTGATTCGCTAGGGACATTTCTTTTCATTAATAAGCATAACTTAACAAATCACACCTTTTCCTTAATCACACCCTTTCAGATTTACGTTTATTGCTGCATTTTGAATATATTAATCTGCAATATATGGTCGCACCCTTTAACATCCTTAATCCCACCTTTCATGAGCCATAGATAAGACAAATTTGTCTTATATGAAATGTCGATTACTCTAGAGAGGAGTCAGCCAAAACAATTCTACTTATTTTAACTTGTCTTTATCTTAGAATTTGGCACTTATCATAGTCTTTAGTCATCACCGCCCCTTCTTTTTGTCTTTTTCTAGTTTTGTCTTATTCGCTTTTGTCTTTTTCTGATTTTTGTCTTTTTCTAGTTTTGTCTTATTCGCTTTTGTCTTTTTCTGCTTTTGTCTCTTCTTCCTTGCTTCTTGTCACATATAATTATATTAACTTGAGTGATCAATGCAGATTTATATATGCTTTAAACTTGGGTAATCATAATGTAAATATGAAAAAAATTACATACATTATATCTTTCTCTGTCTTGTATGATCTATTATAGATCATAATGTAGATATGATCATTACTTCATTAATTCATACTTGTAATCTAGTCTTACTCGGTCTTGTATATTACCAACTTGTTCATCGATTAGTGGCCTATGGCCTTTTATGATCTCATTTGACATCAATGATAATCAAGAATAATAACTTTGTTCATTTTCTTTGACATCAATGACAATTACTTTGTTCATTTGCTTTGACATCAATGACAATATTCTAACAGTAATTAAAAGTGTAGGTCCCAACCATAATCCCAATCCAAAATCCAAAATATATTGTCCGCCATCCTAGTTTGGCAAATAAAAAATCTTACATTCAAAATGCCAAATAATCCATCCACATCTACCATCCCCCATCACAATCCGACATCTCGCCTAAAATCCAAAAATCCTAACTCACAGATCTGTCACATCCTGGCAACAACACTTTATCAAAAGAACTCTTATGGCACTTTACGATGTGTGCATTCAAATAAGGCCAACCCAATTATCAACAAGGACCACTATAACATCAATGGGTTGTATGCAAGTGCAATAATCTTGACAAAGAAGCTCCTCTTTTTCAGGTCACTATTGGCATACCATGACACAAGCATCTACATCAATACCATCAAGTGGACCAAAATAGTTAATGATCATTTGAACATCAATACCATTTAACATACCAAAAAATACAAACAAAAAAATAAAAACTAAAATACTAAAAAGATAGTAAAGAGAAAAATCACCCTCAAATGAATCATTTCTATGGCACCTTGGGGCAATCACCATAATGAAAAACTATTCACAAGTGTCATGTCTAACAACCAAAAAAATAATTAAATAAAAATAATTCATCTAATAGTGAAAACCATTCTTGTGGTGCTTTGGACAAGTACCATAATGAAAACCTGGCTAACAAATGTCATGTGAAAAATCAATTATCAATGCGTACCATTACATTTAGGGGTAAGATGTCTTATCCATCACACTTTTTGTCATAGCATTGCCATCCATTCATCCCACATCATTTC
This sequence comes from Sequoia sempervirens, assembly GCA_007258455.2. Lineage (NCBI taxonomy): Eukaryota > Viridiplantae > Streptophyta > Pinopsida > Cupressales > Cupressaceae > Sequoia > Sequoia sempervirens. Next base: position 426,790,966 of record VDFB02047230.1, read on the forward strand.
AATCCATTCTTCCTACCCACCTTGATCTTGAAAGGATTGGAGACACAAACTTATAACATACTTTGGCAAACTCTTGCTATGTCCATTATTTGGCCACACACCATCTAACATCATGCCATTGCCTACATAGCACTATCCAACACCATATCTTGGAGAAAACATGTTATTTATTCATCCCACTAATTAATCTACCATTGCATCTTTCACTCGATTACAACATATCATCACTTTCTTCATCTTTACTAATTTTTACTTCTTCGCTACGTTTCTTTTCTATGAAACAATGTTACATCAAACATTGTCTCAAACACTAAAACAACTCCTCAAATTATCATTAATTATTCACATTACCATCCATTATTAATTATCCATTAATCATCATTAATTATTAGTATATCATTAATTATTGGTATATCATTAACTATCAATTGATCAGATTAATTATCACACCACTATTATCATTAATTATTCACATTATTATCCCATTATTGACTATCATCATTGTCCATTATTAATCATTTAATTAAATAATTCTTTATTTAATTAATATGAGCTAATCATCAATTTAAATAAATTAATAAATCCATTAGTATGCCTTCACAAGTTAACTCATGCATCAAATTAAAAACTTTATCTAATTATCCATTTAATAAATTCATAGATTTTCCTCATTGATTTCAGTTAACTCATCCAAAAAAGATTTCCACCATCCATCTAATCTTTCAAAAATCTATAAGTTCCTCCTTTCATTCATCATTTCCACCACGAATAATAATCCTTTTTTATCATTCAAAATTCATTAGTGTTATGTTGCTGAGTTGGGCATCTGATGAGCACACAATTATATTGAGAGAGCGGGGGAGGGGGAGTGGGAGGCAGGGGCGGTATTATACAAACTTTTACCAATTTAAAATTAATCAACCATAACAATCATGACCATGCAAGATCTTGACAATTAAGAACACAAGAACACCAAAATTCACGTGGAAACCCTTATGAGAGAAAACCACAACAAAACAATGCTTATATAAGTACTTCTTACAATATTTGTAGGCACCAACCTACAGGTGACACCAATCCCCTCTTATACAATTTGTGAGCACCAACCCACTGGAGACACCAATCACCACAACTAAGCACCAATTCAGTAAGAGACACCAATCTCTTGTTAAAGCACCAAGCTTCTATGCAATAGAATTACTATCTTCTTGCGAATGTCTTCTTCAGTGGATGATGAACAATTTCATTTAACTCAGCAAGTTCTCTTCAAAAATAAACTTATATTCTTCTCTATAGATCTGCCATAGTTCCTTTACAAATCCGCCTTGAATTATCTTCTGTAATCCTCTCCTTCAAATCTGCTTGTGCTTGTATATTTTTTCATTTATTCCCACACACTTACTTTTCCACATACCATGAAACCTTTCTATATCCTTATGGCTGAGTGAAGAGAGGCATCCTTTTGTAAAGTGATGACCCTCTAAATAGACATGTCCTCTCCTTCAAGCGCTAGCTACTTCTGGATTGAAACTATGTAAAAAAAATTATATCAACATTTCAGATCACACTCCATGATCCATCATCAGGATGATATGCATGCAGAAAGAGAGAAGAATGTAAAGATTCTTACATTCTTCTCTCTTTCTGCATGCATATCATCCTGATGATGAGTGCTAGCTATTTCTGGATTGAAACCATGTAAAAAAATTTATAACATTTCGAATCATACTCCATGATCCATCTCTCTTCTGCATGCATATCATCCTGATGATGGATCATGGAGTATGATCCGAAACGTTGATATAATTTTTTTTACACGGTTTCAATCTAGAAATAGCTAGCACTTGGTTACCATGGACTGTGGAAACTTTATGCTGTTAATGTCCTCTCCTTATTTCATCGCGCCCTTTGAAGACCAATCACCACCTTTACTATCTTCTTTGATCGCTGCTTTTTCATTAAGACATAATCGCTGCTCTTTTTGTAAATGGAATCGCTGCCTTTTCAATGTATATATCTCGCTGCTCTTAATCACACCTTTTTATATATAATTTTTGGCGATCTCATTAATCTATGTATGGTCGGGCCATGAATAATATAATAATTTATGTTTTAAATGTGGCACCAAAACAATGAATGTCGGCCAGCATATGGCAAAGGAAAGAGAAATGAAGTTGTAAGTGCTTTCCATGTAAGGAAAATCATTTATCAAGGAAAGAGCTGAGTAGTGGCCTTTGGCCATTACAACAAACAACAATTTTCTGCCTCGATCTTATTTCTGCCTTTCTTGGACCAAAAATGACATCAATTAGTGTGATGTTGATCTTTCCTTTGACATCAATGACAATATTTCTAACAGCATCCACATATTGTCAAAGTCTTGACCAAATCCTTTCATACATTCAATCTGAGGTTTGCATACTGTCAAAGTCTTGACCAAATCCTTTCATGCATTCAATCTGAGGTTTGCAGTTAAATTTGGAATTAGGATTTAAATCTGTGTTTTAATTCTTATTTTATGTTTCAAATTTTTATTGCTTACAGTATGAGTATCATCTATGAAAGCAGTAAGTACATCACTTTGGGAGAATCATGGCTAACAAGGTTGTACAAGTACAGCCTATCAATCACACCCTATAATCACCATGTTCTTAATCAAAGTTTTTTCTTTGTGAAACTCTTATCTTATTATTCTATTTCAACACAAGAAATAAATACATATTTATCGTCAAACTAAATACGAGTGTAACATAATAAAATCACCACTTTTGACATTCAAATCACTGTACCCTTCATATCCAAGAAACTATAACCATCTAGAAAGAATTTCTCCTTAAAATGTTCCCTCACCAACAGAGTTATCACATATTGAATTTTAATGGGCATCAACAGACATTTCATTTCATTTAGAACAAGAAACTATAGCCATCCAGAAAGAATTTCTCCTTAAAATGTTCTCTCACCAACAAAGTTATCACATATTGATTTTTAATGCGCATCAACAGACATTTCATTTCATTTAGAATAAACTTGTTTGAAGGATTTATTTAGCATAGAAGTATATCCTCAAGAAGACTATTTCTGCCATATCTTACTATCTGTACACATTACTTATCCCATGCCCCTGTGACAGCTCTTTGATTACTAGGCCATAAATATAATTTTGATATGCATTTTTTTTCTGATTGACTGATGCATTTGTAATAACCTTCTTATACAAGTTTTTTTCTAATCACGTATTAGCCTTGGAGCTTTGTAACATGTGAGCTTTGTTAGATTATTTAACAAAAGTTGAGGTGACTAACATTGCCCTCGGAGATAGCACTTCCAAGTTTCCAACAATGAAAAAAGTTATCATACCATACTTCTAGAGTTAGCATTTCACAAATTTATGGCTCAATAAAGAGAAGCTTTCATTTCTTTATACAAAAACGAAGAAACTTGTATTTTGACATTGCTCATAGATTTAAGAAAAAGTTTTCTAAAGTTCTAGAAGTCATTTTATTCCAAGATCTCAAATCCACATGCTAAATTTTCCTTGTGAAAACTCTATGACAGTAACAAATAGATTTCAGAAATTCATATGGCCAGCAGTCCAGGTAAGAAAAATGATGAACAAAAAGATATATGGTTAACTAGTACTGCTATGAATACATACCTCAGATTTGACATCACAGTTTCCCGAAATAAATGAACACGTTTTGCTTCTGAATATACATGAAAGGCCCTCTGTACAAAAAAGCTTATTTAAATTAGAAAAATAAAATCCAGTAATGAATGCAACATGGCAACTCAATAAGAGTATTACTGAATTAATGACAAATCTGCTAGATCTTACATTCAACAAACTATCAAAATCCCAATAAACAACAAAAGTCAAAGAAATATAATACATGATGAAAGTTTCACTTCAAGCATAGTGTTGATTTTGTCTTACAACTTCAAGAAGCGAGGCAGATGTTATTAGATTAAAAAATGTAAGCAATTAAATAAAAACATTAGATTAAAGTTCATTATAGACTAGAATGCAGCTAAAGCACATATTGTTCAAGAACAGATTAGCTAAGCCTGTCAAACTTAGCTTAATTTTCTAGAACCTTGTTCATCATTATGCATTTGTGAAATCAAGAAACTGCAGCTATCAACAATACTTAATCAAGTGATCCAGGGCAGCAATTAATGCCCTTGTCCAAAGTCTAATTGTGCATATCCAACTTCAACATCTAAGTGCACAACCATGGAATTTTAATTTTCCTTACATAATCCTTGCAACCCCCAAGTCCGGATAGCCCAAACTTTCAACCAAGCCAGACTGGCATGACCTCATCATCACAAATTTATCAAGTAAGGAAACTATAATTACCAACAAGATATCATCCAATGATCCAAAGCAGTAATTAATAGATCAAAATTTAACCCCTAAGCACACAACCAAAGGACTTTATTTTTATCCATAAGAATACTTGCAAGCACTGAATCCATATATTCCAACAAGATTTCATCCAATGATCCAAAGCAGTAATTAAATAGATCAAAATTTAACCCCTAAGCACACAACTAATGGACTTTATTTTTATCCGTAAGAATACTTGCAAGCACTGAATCCGTATATTCCAACCCATTATACGGATTAATAGTAATACCAATATATGCAAGCACTGAATCCATATATCCCAACAATGAAACTCTTGGAAGCAAGGTAGCATGTCTGATACCATAAGGGGTATTTGGTCATCCTAGAAGCATGGATAAGACTGATACTAATAAAAAGATGAGGAGTTAAAGGCTCCTCTGATTCAGCCAATATCAACATCAAATAAGCATCGTATGTCTCAAAAATAGCCTGATTCATTTCCTATTTGGTAAAATAACAAGGATTGAAGAAGAATTTCAAAAGGGATTTCTCAGTAGAATTCCTTTTAATAAAGAAAATAATATTAATATATTAGAAAAGTACATACAATAGAAATTCAAAAACCTGTACAAGCTATTTACTCATTGGGATAATTATGATGTACCATGGGAGTAAACAAAATTAACTCACAAAACATAATACATGTAAGAGAATATTCAAGAACACATGATGCACGTAATAGGAATTGCATTCATTCATTTATTCAACAGCAATTACAAAGTATAATCTCACCAACATAGCATAGATCTCAACAGCACCACAATGGTATTCCTGATTACAACAGACTCCAATACATATAGTCACTGGCGTTGGTTGAGAAACCAACAGTCCTGACACTTTGTAACAATCAATCTACCACTAATCGGGACTTATTTACCCAAACACATGTGACATTCATTAGATGAAATATTTACATTGTGACTATAGTTTTATTAAACATAATTAACTATGACCGACTACTGCTACGGCCAACTACGGCTAACTACGACTATGACTATGACTATGACCGTCTACATCGTCCCACCCACAAAAGAAGTCATCTTCCAGACGACATGACAAGCAAAAGGGGAATGACACTACAAAAGATGCTACTAAAAAGAAGGGGGAAATGAGGACATCCCTGGGTGAACCGATGAGGTCAGAGTGGTCGTCGAGGATCACAACTCCCTCAATCGTCTCACCTCCTCTATACATACTCGGAGTTGGTTCTCGGCCAATATCTCTCGTTCTCTGGCTGCCTTGACCATGCGGGCCGCCTCCATCACTCGACGCTTGGCCTGACCTACCTCTGTGCTCCTCGCCACCAATTATTCCTCCAACTCCTTTACCCTTTGCTCAATCGTCTATAACTTCTGTTGCGCCTCCTCTATGGCAGTCACCTTGGCCTCCAAAGCCAATGCTCGGGCTTCTTCCGCACTAGCAAGTTGGGTCTGCTCGGCCAGTTGTGCTTGGAGATTCTGCATATTTTTTGTTGACTCTTCTTTTATCTTCTACACCATCTGAAATGCCTCCACCTTCCCCGTCAGTACTACTTCATTGGACACTATTTAGCGTTTCAATGTATTAAAAATATCCCGGAAGGCTAACTCAATGTAGTATAGGGCCTCCAAGACTCGGGCATCTCTCCCTACCACCATTGGTGGTGCACCACGCCAAACTCTTAGCATGGACGACGTCGCCTCTGCTAGCCACCCTCGCGCAGTGAAGATACAAGCAAACTCTGGTTCACATCCCATCTATACACATCCCTGAATCCGCTATAGCTCCCATGCTACGAGTGAAGAGCAGCCAATCTTGAGCTCCTTGGAAATCTCCCCCACTTGTTGCATCAACCTTCTCATGTGTTGAAGTTCCTCCACATACCATTGCACTATTCCCAAGGAATCTGACAGGTCTGGCTTGACATCTCCACAACCAGTCCATCGGACCCACTCGACACATCATCCTCTTCACCTGATGGGGAGGCTAGCGGTGACCCCTTGGCTGCCATGAGAGGCTCCATCAACGATGGTCCCCCACTCTCTTGTACGGCTACCATTGGCTCATCCTCTCCTATCACCATGGTGGCATCTCCTGATGCGTTCCCCCCTCCTCTACCACCCTGGCAGTGAAACTATGTTGTGTATGGATAGGTGGGCCCCCCTAGTCCGAACCCTCGGCCAAAGTCTCTGAAGGGCTCGACAATGGCAACTCCGGAGCCTCAAGCGCCAAACCAACTAACCCCAACCAATCGTTGATCTGCACCACTCCTGGTGCTCCTGGCGGTGCAACAAAGGAAGTTGGTGATTTGGTGGATGTCATGACTGTGACCTGTGTTGTGATTGTCCCCCATGTGGTCATCGGCCTAGTGGTTGCACCAACACTATGGCTAGTAGTGCGGTTGCCACCAAGGTTGTAACTAGCGTTGTGGCTAGTGAAGAGGCTGCAACTGGCGATGTGGCTAGCGGTGTGCCTGGCAGTGTGGCTAGCGATGTCAACATTGGTGGTATCAATACTAGCATTCTTGGCAATGTGGTTGGCGCTGATGCGGCTGGCAACGCCAACCCTGGCGGTGTGTATGGTAGTGTGGCTGGCGCTGATGCAGGCAACGCCAACCCTGGTGATGTGTTTGGCAATGTGGTTCGCACTGATGCAGGCGATGCCAACCCTGGCGATGTGTCTGGCGATCCAGGCAGTGCGCCCAATGGTCATCCTAGCGGTGCGCCTGACAATCATCTCGGCAATGCGCCCGACAGTCATCTCGGCAGTGCACCCAGCGGTCAAGCGCACGGTCGACCGAACAGTGTTGGCGGTGCACTCGACAATCGGCCCAACGGTGTTGGCGATGTGCTTGGCGGTCAGCCCGATGGTGTTGGCAGTGCGCTCAACAGTTGGCCCAAAGGTGTTGGCGATGCACCTAGCACTGCACCTAGCAATGCAACTAGTAGTGCACCTGGCAATGCAACTGGTAGTGCAATTGGTCATACGGTGTTGGATGTTGTGGTTGTGTTGCTGATATCTGGTTGTCATTGATGTCAACACTATTAGCATTGATGTATTGTAGGTTGTATATGTCAAGGATATTGAGACAATTGTTAAAGAAAGAGTTGCAAGTTGACAATGGAACAGTGAAGGTCATGAAGATGTCTTTCTTAGTACATTGATGATTAGTCATTGTGGACTAAAGGGTCTATTGCTGAGTATATCTAGTTTATCCACCGAAAGTTTCAGAGGTCCATGAGAAGATTTAATCGTGTTATGAACAGTTGTGTTCTGACAATTTTTCGGTGGCTTCAGTTAGTGTTCCTGATTGAAGTTGATGTGATTCTAGTAATTTCAGTTGCTACGGATGCTTCTCTGTTGATTCTCCATGCTTGTGGATGTTTCTAGATCATGCTCTATCTTTGTTACACGTCCGTGTTGATCCGTGTGCTCGTGGTCGGTGATTTTTCTCTTGTGTGTACGGGTTTTTATGTTCTTGGCCGACATGGTGGTTGTAACGTGTTGTGGATCCTTGGAGATTAAAATTTGAATGTTTGGCGCGCTTGAGGATATTGTTTTAGGTCTTCATTATGTTGTGGCCGACGATGTTTGATTCGCATTGAAAATTTACTTGTAAATTTGGGCCAACATTGTGTATATGTTTTATATTTTATTTTGGCCGACGAAGCTGTTGATGTAATTCCATGTTGCGGATATATAAGAGTGGTTGTTTGTTCGAATTGAAGTATGTCAAATGTGTGTGTGTGCGAATAATGTCCTAATCATTCAAAGGCAAAGCAGAGTGTGAAGAAAAGTGAAGAAGAGTGAGGAAGAGTGGAGAATTGTTCATGCGCTTAACCTGGAACAATGATTAGGCATTAGCAGATGCTATTTTATCAGTTAAAACCCCTACGGATCTAATCCGAATTGTTGTAAGACAGTGTGTCTTCTTTGGGCAGTGAGCCCTCTTGTATTTGAGCAGTGAGCTCTAGGCAATATGCCTAAATGCATGTGCATTCCCATTATTTCTTCTTTATACTTTTAACAGGGTATAATCTTGTGGACTAACATCCACCGTGGTTTTTCCCCTAACAGGGCTTCCATGTAAAAAATCTTGGTGTTCTCTGTGTTTTTGATGTGCAAATTGTTTGTGGTTTATTGTTCATTCATCAGATCTGAGATTAAGTTAAGTTTGAAAAGTTTAAGTATTCTATGACAACTGATTCACCCCCCTTCCCCCCCCCCCTCTCAGTTGTCTATCCTTGTTTTGCCAACAATTGGTATTAGAGTAGGTTCCTCTGAAGAAGTTTAAAAGCTTGAGGTGATCTGAGATGGCATCATACAAGAAGGACAGTCCTAAATTCGATGGAACAAACTACTCTCTATGGAAAGCCAGAATGGAGTGTCATTTGAGGTGTATTGGTGAACCCTTCTGGAAGATTACAAAGAACAGATATGTTATTCCTCAGAATGGTCCTTCCACTCCTGATGAGATTAAAGAGGCTGAGATTAACATCAGGGCTATTGAAGCTTTGCTAAGTGCTCTGATGGATTCGGAAATGACAAATATGATGGATCTGAAGACAGCTCATTAGATCTGGAAAAAGCTGGAGACTTTGTATGAAGGAGATGCACTTGTGAAGGTCGTTAACCTACAGAGTTTGAAAGGCAAGTATGAAACTTTGAAGATGCGTGAAGATGAAAATATTTCTTCTTTTATGCAAAGAGTAAATGAACTTGTGATGGGTATTAGATGTGTCGGTGGTACCCTGGATGAACAAGAAATTGTAGCTAAAGTGCTCAGATCATTGCCTCCCTCTTACAAATCAAAGGTACATGCTATTGAAGAGCTCAGAACAGTAACAAATGTGACAAGAGATATGCTACTTGGTAAACTTGCTATGAATTTGGTGATTCTGCCCCCAAGACTGAATCTGCATTTAAGGCCTCTGTATCCGGAAGAAACAAGCAAAGATATGATCTGGGAGAGAGTTCTAGAAAGACATTTAAGTATGAGGAAGAGATGAAACAACTTGAAGATGAAGAAAGAGAGGTAGAAGAGTTGGAAGCATTGATTATGAAGAATGAAGGCAAAGGACAAGGTAAGTATAAAGGAAAGTTGCCTATTAAATGTTTCTCCTGCAGTAAAATAGGTCATTTTGCTTCAAGGTGTCCTGAAAGAGTTCCTAGGTCTAAGCCTAACAAACCTAGATTTCAAAAGAAATGCTATTATGCTGAAGAAGGTGTGACTAATGAAGAATCTGATAAAGAAAATAGAAATGAAGATGAATGGGTTTTCATTGCTATCAAGGAAAATGGTCCCATGGCTACTGAATCTGCTAAAGTTGAGAAAGCCCTTTCATCCCGAATTGAAGAAAAGGATGAGTGGGTTATTGACAGTGGAAGCTCACATCATATGACTGGTGACAAAAGCAAATTTGTAAGTCTAGAGAAATATGATAGTGGGGTTGTAAGATTCGGAGATAACAATGCTGGTGTGATTCGTAGTAGAGGATCTATTTGTCTTGGTGGTAAACATAACACTGATGATGTCCTTTATGTTGAAGGCTTAAAGCATAACATGTTGAGTGTTGGATAGATGGTGGACAAGGGTTAAAATCTTCAGTTCAAAGATGGAAGATGCAGGATACTTGGAAACTCTGGAAAGGTAATTGTTTCAGGTACAAAGACAAGAGGTAATATTTTTCACCTGAGTGTTGCTAATGAAAGTTGTTTAATTGCTCAAGTAGATGAAAGTTGGTTATGGCATAGGAGGCTGTGTCATGTGAATTTTGTTAACATTGTCAAGGTAAGCTCCACTCAAGCAGTAAGAAACCTACCTAAGCTAGTGAAGGCCTACTAACACAATATGCAAGGAATGTCAAATGGGAAAATAGACTAGAATTTCTTTTTGGAGCAAACAACATCATTCTAATGGAGTACTGGAGCTAGTGCATATTGATCTGTGCGGTCCCTCCAGAATCAGAAATCTACAAGGAGAAAGGTACTTTATGCTGCTTATTGATGATTACTCTAGGATGATATGGGTTGCTTTCTTAAGAGAAAAATGTGAAGCATTAGAGAAGTCCAAAAGTTTCAAAACTATGGCAGAGAATGAGACAAGTCTGAAGATCAAATGCCTAAGGTCAGACAAAGGTGGTGAGTTCACCTCCCGAGAGTTCAATTCTTTCTGCGAAGAGCATGGAATCAAAAGACAGTTATCTACTCCCCGAACCCCTCAACAGAATGGAGTTGTAGAGAGAAAGAACAGAACAATTCTGGATGCTGCTAGAACAATGATGTTGAAAGGAAATGTGCCTCACATCTATTGGAGAGAAGCTGTAAACACTACTGTGTACACTCTAAACCAGGTAAATGTCAATGGTATTTCCAGTAAGACTCCTTTTGAGCTATGGTTCGGTTATAAGCCTACTGTTAAATACTTCAAAATCTTTGGAAGCAAGTGTTATATTAAGAGAGATGAGGACATAGGGAAGTTTGATGCAAGGAGCGATGAAGGAATCTTTCTAGGTTACTCTACTAAAAGCAAGGCTTACCGGTGCTATAGTAAAAGATTGAGGAAAATGGTTGAAAGTGCAAATGTAAGAGTTGATGAGGACTCTGCTAGATCATCCAGATACTGTGGATATGATTTAGATGACCAACAAGACAATACAGACAAGGGGAAGACTGTTCAGACACAATCAAGTTCATATTATTCCGGTAAATCAAGAAAGTCAGGAAGGAGAGACAAGTGGAAGTGCAGAAGAAAGAACAGAAGAACCAGAAGTGCGAGAGAATCCTAAAATTCTGAAGTATGTAAAGCTAAATCATTCTGAATATCAAATTATAGGAGATGTTGCGACCTTTTCACACATCGCCCCATTGCAAATGGGGACCCCCAGTAGTTTGCTAGTTTTTAGGGTTTTGCCTCCATGCAACGGTTTCATGAGGTCACTTCTTTGAGAGTTTCAAGTTAGTCTTTTTGAGAGTCATCCGAGCCAAGTTGATAATCCATGCCTAAATCAATGCATAAACATCGTGGAAGGACTCAGAAGGTCCGAGAGAAGAGGATCGCCTGTGCTTTGGGCCAATTCTGACACTTCCTACTTTTTAGGGAATCTGCTTTTTTGCTTTTTCGCTTTTTCATTTTTGGCATTTTTGGACCAAACGGGGTTCTCTATTTTTTAGGGATTTTGCTTTTTCTATTTTTAGAGATTTCTATTTTTAGAAAGTCAACCCTGGTTAACAAGTCAATGTTTCCATCCTTAGAACCAAAAATCAACCAAAAAATTGAAAAATTGAAGTAAAAATCGAAAAATCAAGCAAAAATTAGGAAAAGCATGGAAAAGCAAGGGAAAAATCTAGAAAAATCAGTTGAAAATCATGAGAAAATCAACAAAAAATCAACCCAAAGGCGTGAAATCATGAGGTAAATTTGCCTAAGTCTGGAGAAATTTGCCCTTGCCATGGAGATGATAGAATGTCCAGCCATTAACAAAGCCCTCCCTAGAAAGAAGGGAATGTGAAAAGGAAAAGTTCGCCATCAAGAGGGGAATGGCAAGACATTTGTGAAGTCTGCCCTTAATTTGAGGGACACGGCATGAGAGCAAGGAAGTCCGCCCTTGCCATAGAGGAAAGATGGCAAGACTTCTTGGAAGTCCGCCCTCACATGGCAAGGACCTCTTGAAGTCCGCCCAAGCCTTTGAAGACTACCAAGTCCACCCTTGACTTGGCAAAGAAGCAAGGAAGTCCGCCCACCTCAAGATACAAATGGAAAGACATCTATGAAGTCTGCCCCATCATGGAAAGGAATGTGTAAAGTCCACCCAGCCTAGAGCAAGGAAAAAATTCGAAATTTGGCTAAGTCTAGAGGCATGAGAAGAGAAAAAATTGAAAATTTGGCTAAACATTTGATGCCTTGGAAGGAGAAAATGCGAATTTTGGCTAAGTATGAGAGGAAAGGCAAATGTCAAGGAAGATGAAAAATCCACCATGCCTTGATGAAAGATGGAATAAAGTTGAAGTCCGCCTAGGCCATGGCAAGGAGAGTGTGAAGTCCGCCTAGCATAAGAAGGGGAGAAAAGATTGAAAATTCGCCTAAGTATGGATGCCTAGGGAAAAATTGATGAAGTTGGCTAAGCGCCCAGAGGAAAATACATATGGCAAAGAGGTTAGAAAGTCCGCCCTAGGCCAAAGGGATGAAAATTTGTCTAAGTATTATGGAATTGGCCTAGAAAAAAACGTCCAAACACATACTTTACCTAGAGAAATTTGTCCAAGAAAGAGAAAATTTGATTTCGGCATGAGAAAATGTGCTCGACACAATCTGAAGTCCACCATGGCAGAAGAAAATGAGGATCTGGCATAATATTTATTGGCAAGATGGCTAAAATTTCAACTTGGCTAGACGAAAATTGAAATAATTTGGAAAATAAATATTTAGCCAAGAAAAAATTAAAATAGCCATGGGTCAAAAATGAACGGGTTGGAAATAAATTAAACATTTTAATATTTTGGATAATTTATTTCCAACACTTGGAAATATAAAATGCCTCGAACAAAAGTAAAATTCGCTAGAGATGTATTGGAAGAAAATAAATTACGCTAAAAAAGAGAAAATCCATGAGCAAAATTAAATTCACCATGAATTAAAACTTGGAAAAATTGAATTTAATTGGACATTTAATTTTTTTTTCAAATATTTGAAAATCAAAGATAAGCATCTAGCAAAAAATCGAATTTTGGAAAATCAAAGGGATTTGCCTGGACAAGCTCGCCATAGAGATTTTTCAAAAAGAATGGAGACTTG